>BMAO01007958.1:0-160481 GCA_019973975.1 Trichonephila clavata | reverse complement strand
TTTAAAATAATAAAGTTTATTAAAATTATTCATTTAGCAACTAATTGTTACATACCGTTTACTTAAAAAATGGTACTAAAAACAAAAATCCAGTTTATGTGAAATCCATCACAAATGCGGCAAAAAAGTGACAGAAAAAAAAAGGATTATGATTGCCGAATTTGTATTTCCCAGCATCCAGCAGAAACACTTAAAACCACAATTAATTATTACTTGCATTTGATAATTTCAGCGATTTTTTTCATTGCATTATTACAACCCCCGGAAACGAAAATGTTTTTTTTTTTTTTAAAATTATAGTTTTATGTATGAAAAAATACAGAAAAATAGAAATTTTTAAAATAACAAAACCCCATAGCTTTTTAAAAGGATTCTACTATACTATGTTTCAGCTTAAAAGTCAAAAGAGAACGTCATGAAATTTCGTTCCGCAAGAAAACGATTTTAGACGTCAAATACTCCATTTCGTTTGCATAAACGTATTTTGTGAATGTGTTTTTTAAAGTTTTCATTTGTTTTTGAGGAATTAGTTTTCAAGTTGAAGTTATCATCTTTCCCACATCGATTGCAAGCAATGAAATTTTTTAAACATAAATGTAAAAAAAAAATCTGCATAAATGAATTCTTGAAAAAAAAAGCATTAGACAAGAAACTCAAGAATTGTTTCAAAATCTGAAATTTTTAGGTAATTGTGTCAATCTTTGGTTAGAATATGGACAATAACGTTTAACAAATGGTAAATAAGTAAATAAGTTTTTATAAATGTTGAAATTAATTGTTTAATGATGATTGTGAAATTTTTTAAGAAAGTCGTCAGAAAAAAAGAAGATTTTCACGTTTGGCTTTTTAAATCACTGACACTGAAAGAGCAAAGTATGATTATTTACAGTACGAAAACGCGCATGATAAAAATAATTAGAAGACGATACAAAACGATTAAAAATTTCCTTTCATAGAACCTTGTAAAATTGAGTAATTTTGGAAAAAAAATCGTTAAAAAATGCAAAATATTGTTATTCTGCACACAAAAAAATGACAAAACAAGCAGTTTTTTTTTATTTTTAAATTATTTTTTATTTGATTTTAATACGGAAAATAAGACGGCAGTTTTAAAAACGACTGAAACATTTAAAATTCGTCACCTCCTTTTTTGGACGGCTTCAGCGTGATAAAATACATACAGGGGCAAAATCGTTGTAGATTTCAAAGTTTTTAATTAATGTACTTTTAACTAGTTGCAATTTTGGAAATTCATGGATCAAAATGCCTTCTAGAATTTCTTACCATCGTTTGGTACCTTCAACACGTTTTTCCGTTCAGCGGTTCGTAAAAAGACAGCCTCATATATATAGTTTCAAACACACATATAAAGAAATAATTGTTTACCTACGAATTGTAATAGTGTACATTTTGTACTAATTCTAAAACATGAATGGACTGAATTCTACAAGAATTTATTACATTAAAATTCTACAAGAATGCCCCAACGTGATAAAGAAATTTCTTAAAGCACTCTCATTTTTACTTATCATTTTTATTTTTAATTGTTTAATTATTTTTTCCCTGTTAACAAAATATTTCTTATGCTTCTTCCGCTCCTTAAGCAAGTGCCGGAAATAAGTGAGGAAAGCACTACACAATTCCTTAGACACAGTATTTCGAATAATTTCCTCTACCAAGAAATTAAATTCAAAATAAAATAAAATGTCCCATTCTACACAAAAGGAAGGAAATAGAATATTCCAATGTTTAAAATTTTGCCCCGTGTGAAAATTAATGCACAGATTTTTAACTTACACAGTCGTCGAGTTTCAATTATTATTCATTTCCCGTCAAATAGCTCACAATAAAAGTATTATTTAGTAACATGGTTTCAGTCAGCATTTTATCGTTACTTTCTTTGATACTTCTTCCATATATTGAAATCAGTAATTTTCTTTGTTAATTTCAGAAAATAAACTTCGTTCTAATTTGAAGATATTAAAGTTAAAATAAGAAATATATTAAAATCTAAATTATTTCTCTTCTTGAGTCAGCCTTTCCCGACAAGATGGCAAAGTAATTTCTTGACTATTTGATTTAAGTAATGCTGAAATTTGGCAGGTAGCTGCTATATAACTTTCAAATTAATTATTATTCAATATGCAATTCATGTATTTTAAATAATGAATTAATTGTTTTATAAATTCTTAATAACTAGTTACAAAATATTAAAATTAGAAAAACATATGTAACACGTATCTTCACAAACACTGAAAAAGTTTTATTTAAGAAACTTCAAAATTGAGACGCAGAAACTGTAAATAGTCTTGATTTAAAAATGAAATAGGTTAAAGTTTTAAGTTATTAATATTTTACTGTACAAAGCCTCCTAAAAGGTAACTAAACCGCTGCAAACTTTATTATTTTTCTATATAATTTTCCTTCTTTTAAATTGTACTTGAAATTCATACTCTTGGACTGCTCATAATCAGATTTGTTAAAATTTACCTCAGTTATTAGATGCTGTATTTACAAAAGTTAATAGCTTAAACTAGAATGCACATTGAAAGTTTTAAATCAGAGTATCAAGTTATTTACACAAAAAATTTTCTAATGTTATAATATTATGTTTCCTTGAATTTACGTCATAACTTTATTACAAAAAAAAAATATTTTGAAGCCTTAGCACGTTTTTTTTCTTTTTACAGTGCTCACAAAATTATTAAAAACTTCTTCCTTTCTTTTTTGTTCTCTCATTTTATTCAGTCTTTGAAGTAAACTTTTATTTATTGAATGGAATTTGTAATACCTTTGTATCAAAAATTGAAAAATCTTCGCTTAGAACTCTTTAAATTTAATAGATTAATTTTATGATGACTTCACATTAACAATGAATTAATTCCTTGTTGTCATTCTTTGGAAGGCAGATAAAATATTTGTTTTGAAAAGTTCTCATAAATCTTTTTTGAAATTAGAAGTTCTAAACTAACTGAAGTATGAAACACACCAAAAAAAATATTAAGGCAAAAACTTCCTCTATAAGAAGATTCTTGGAGACTAATTAAAAATTAACTTTTCTTGTGTGTGACTTTCTGTTTAGAAGCAGTCTTAAAAAGGAAAATTAAAACAAACACGTTTATAAAGAAGGGAAAGAAAAAAAGTTCCAAGAACAATTTCCTATTTTTTCTATTTACTTTTATTTGTAAATTAAAAACAACAAATGCCTTTGTCCATGCGTTTACTTTTCTGCCATCATTTTGAAATTTCTACTCGCTCCTGTAACTTTCTTAATTTCATTTCCTAAGTATACATAAATTACTTAATTTAAACCCAGGAGTATGGAAAAGTTTAAGTCCATTTAATTGTGACAAAGAAAAACAGAATTAACTTAATATACAGATTTGTTTCGTGTGTCTTCATGTACGATGAAGAAAGTTTTTTTGAAACTAAACATGTACATTTAACAAAAATAATTAAATATGATTTCTAGAAAATAACTCATTTTAAAATGTTCATTTTGAACTAAACTATAAATAAAATGACAAGAAAGGCATGTTTTAAAAATACTTCATTAAAATTTGAATATTAATTTTAAAAAACTAGAAGAATCTAAATTTTCATTTTTGCACGTACCAAAGCCTGCTAATATTTTTCTATGTTGATTTTCTTACTTCTAATATTTTACAAGTATTTGCAGCATGGATTTTATTTCATTTTTATTATTACATTTTTGTGTAGTTTCAAATATTTTGACACTAGATTGTTAACCTAAACTAGTAGGTTTGCTGATGACTCATGTGTATTCTCAAAGAATACAGGTAAGCAATGGTTAAGGACTGTGATACACGATGGGATGAGTTTTTCCCTACAGCTCAAGACACTGCTCCAGAATGTGCCACCAGTCTAATTTAAGAAGCTTTCACTAGATATGATATACCAAGACGAATTATCTCCGATAATGGACCGTACTTTATTAGCTTTGAATTTCAACAAGATGTCTGTCATATCATCATCAGTCAAAATTGAATACCAGTTTACATTTCTCAAGTTAACCTAGTGGAGCAAAAAAAAAAAAACAACAAATAATTCAAACACTATTTTGCTATCTATGTAAGAAATGAGCATGCGAATTGGTAGACAAAACTCCCAGTTATAAATTTCGCCATGAATACGTTCGTTTGTTACACTATGGGCCATACACTTCTTACAATTTGGAAGATAATTGTGAATTGTCGAAGATGTCATGCAAGATTTCAAAGCAACAACTTTGTCTCTGAAAACAATCCATATTGTAAGTGAATCGCAACAATCCCAAAAGATATTCAAAAAAGAATAGAGATGATGCAAAATCAGAGGGAAAAGTAAGCCATGCCAAAAACAAAATTACTTCAAAGCTCTTGCAAGCAATTACAAATCGTGACAGCAATTATTTCAAACTTTGATAAACCATCGGAATCGTGGTGACTTACTATATATCAGCACTCACACCTTTCAGAAATGAGGACACTTTTCCAATTGTCCTATTCAGAAGTAAAGGACGCTCTCCAAAATACATTGTAACGTAGTGACTGCATATAGAACATATGAGTGTTTCAAACCCTTACAGATCTTTACCCAGATAATTAAACATCCTCTTACAAATAGAGCCAATACAACAAGAGCTACCAAGTTTTCTTGTTCTGTCTCCTTTTCAAAACTTCGGTGGAACCGGAAGGAGAGTTTTTAACCACTCTTAATTACTCTAACTGACTGTGCTAACCAAAAAAAATGCCTTTTGAGTACTACCAATCTTCAGTAAAAACCAAGTTATGTAAAAATGTAGGCGCTATGAAAACCCCTAAATTTACCACCTTTGTTTTAATCTTTAACTTTTAACGAACTGCACATGTATATTATTAGTGAAACAGTAAAGCATTAATAAGTAGTTTCAAAATTTTAGGTATCATTTTTAAGAAACAAGGATTCCTCCTTGTGATTGAAGTATTTACAACTATTTATATAGTACCTTAAAATTATTTTATCTGGAAAGTCTTTCAAAAAAACCGAACCACAAATTGAAAACTTATCAATTACGCAAATATCTAAGAATTTTTTTGTATTCAGTTAATGTCTTCTTCACTCTCCTCAGAATTTCAAAGAATTTTAAATGTTTACTATTTTGCAACATTTACCTTCTCCATTTTGAATATATTTCTCACAATACATTAAGCGGCTCCTTTACTTAGCATACAGGTAGTTCCACGAAGCAAAACTCTTCAGAGAAGCTTTTAAACTAATGGATAGATTATTATCCTTAACGGTGGTAAACATCTTTCGGTAAATTTTGCAATCTCAATAGTCTTATTACGGGAGCTAAATTCGTGTTCAAATGTCGCAATTGTCTGTAGAAATTTACAATCTTTCAATTGTTAACTCGGTAAACAAAAAAGGGAACTCGACTATTTTTTATTAAATATTAATGGAGTATACAATTTTAACAATATTTACTCTTATTTCACATAACAAAGGCAAGGATATCTTTATTTGCTCTTCAGTGTGTTTACTACCATTCAGTTTCTTAGTATCATGGTTTATTTGGAAGTACTTCTAGCGGGAAAATCTCAAAATGATAAAATGTTCAAATACTCATTTAAATCTACAGTTTTAAATTTGCTGTTTATTTAAACTATTGGTCTAGTTAGGTGTAGCTAAAATATGAAAATGTCAATTTATTTTAGAATTTTCGTGGAATTCAATGAGTTACACGAGAATATTCAGGTTGTAATGGGTCTATCCGCGTTCTCTCAAATACTAATTCTCAATGGAAATACTGGGTCCTTCAAAATTATTTTGTTATAAATCTCCCCACCCCCGAAGAAGAAGATGTGAGTATGTAAATTAAGACTTGCATATAAAGATTACACTTTCAGGTAAGAAAGAGAACGAAGTTAGACTGCTAACGGCTAGCAGTGATTGATTAAACGTGAAGTGAGGCGTAGATACTTCGTAGCTGATTATAGTAATATTAAAGTTGACGAGTTGTCAATTATGAATCAAATTAGATTAGGTCGATAAGAATTAGAAGATATTGACCAGACGTAAGTGATCTGATTATTTAGTCTTCTAGTATCTCGTCTACCTCGCTATTGCTTTCCATGTTTGGTATTTGGCTGCATCTCTTAACTTTGGTTAATAGAATTTGTGTTGTTGTTCATAACTGAGAATAAATTGAAGTAATATTAACTTTGGTAATATTAACTTATTCTCCTGACTCTCTCTCTCTCTCTCACTAAGGGATGACGCAAATCAATCTTCACAAGTTTATTAGAGAATTTTATATATATATGCCTGTAGAAATAGAGGAACAGCGATTCACTAACTCATAAAATCTTACTCATTACGAGACCGACAGACTTGAAGTTGTACATGCATTTTCCTTCCATAGAGCAAAAATTCGCTAAGAACAGGTTTTGTGAAAATCGACTCCTAAAGAATGGGAGGTTACGAAGGCGTTTTAACAAAAATTTCCTGACCTAAAATATTATTCCCATAGACTTAAAATTAGATAAGCATGATTATACTTTGCTTAATAGATATCAATTTAGAGCGACGTGTGTGGAAATCCACAATGAAAGATATTTTTAAGGGCTACAAGGGTGTCATTGAGTTTAAAACATTGCGTTTTTGATCAAAAAATTTGAAATTTAGTTATCATGTTTCTTCTGTCGAGTAGAGATCTACTTAGAACACCTTTCGTTGAAATCGATTTGCTAGGGTGAATGTGAAGGTGTTGTGGGTGTGTCGTGGACAAAAGAAATTCTCGTTTTCGAACAATGAGTCTCAGATATTTGAAAATATGCAAACATGATTCATTTGTTGAGAAAGAGGTTCATTTAGAACGTGTTTCATGGAAATCGATTACCAAGAAAGAAGAGGGGGTAGATGGATATTAAATACCTGTTTGTTTGTTCTTTTCTTTTCGGAATATTAGACTTTAAGACCTTAAATTTTTCAAACGTATTTCTTCTCTTGTGTAGCGATCTTCTAAGAACGGATTTTGCAGAAACTGACTCCCCTTTGGATTAAAGGGCATTATACCTATAAAAAAACCCTATTTTTGAAACATTAGGCCTATAGATTTGTAATTTGTTATATTCATGCTGTTTTGTTCAATAGAGGTACGCTAAGATTGCGTTTTATTGTAATCATTTCCAAAAAGAGTTTGCAGTGGGTGAAAGGGACTTTACACATAAAAATTTCCTGTTTTTGAATTGTTATACTTATAGGCTTATAACTTGGAAAACATGTTTCTTCTACTGAATAATAGATCCACAGAGAGCGGGTTCTATGTAAATTATGTTACTAATGTTGTAAATTATGTTATGTTCTATGTTACTGGAGTAAAGATCCTCTGAGAACTTTTTTTTGGGGGAACTTGACACTCACAGTGATTTTTTATGGAAAGAAAGGGGGGGGGGTAAAACAAATTAAATAAAAATAACTTAATTTTCTTTTTTAAAAAAATTGTTATAAATAAAAATTAGAGATAAAACTATAGCTTTAGAGAATTTGACAAATTTATTGCTTCTGTTGAAAATGGATCGACTAAGAGTATATTTTGATGAACACCACATTCAAGAGGTTTCTTGAGGGTTACGGGGGGAGGAGAGGGGAGTGCTTTAGATTTAAAAAATTCCGACTTTGATGCATCAGACATACACACTTGAAATTCGTTAGGAATGTTTCTATGACTTTACGGAATATCATTTTCAAGGACTTTTAAATAAGTTAGGGGACCGTTATTACACAAAAATTTCCGTTTTTGAAACTATTACATATATATACTTGAAAATTGGCAAACATATTTTTTGTGTAGATATTCGATACGAATGGATTTCCTAGAAAACGACTTACGAGAGGGGTTTTGAGGCATTAAAGATAAAAAAGAATTCCATTTTTTTGAAAAATTAGACAGACAGAGTTTTGCAAGCATATTTCTGTTCCAGGATACAAACCTTATGCTTTTTATATCAAGATGTGAAGGTCATAAGAATATTTTTCAATACATTAGAAAGCTTATTGCTGGGACTTAAATAACAGAGACCTTAAACGTAATAAATTTTCTTGACATACACAGCGAGAAGTTAGATGATGTCTAGTTCAATGCATATGACGAAAATTTATTTATTTTTTTAAGTAATTCATTTACGAAAAACGATCCGATTACTTCTTAGCATTTTGTGACACGATATAGTATTGAACCTTTTGAATAATTTAAGTGGTAAAGTTGATACATTTGGCTATTTATATCCAATGCTTATTCAAAAGAAATCCATAAAAGCTCAAATAAGAAAATTAACATAAAAATACTTTGTTGTGTAATTCTGTCAGGGTGTCTTCGTGTAAAATAAACGTGTATTTAACAGTGCTAACAGTGTTTCTACTGAGATAATATTATTAAATTTCCAAAAAAAAGTAACAAAATCGAAAAAACCATAAAGTAATAATATCATTAGTATTGTTGTTATTGTTTCTAATGCCACCTGTCTGACGGTGTCAGATCGAGGCCCACGAAATTCATTGAATATCATTAGTAAATCAAGCAACAATAATAGCATTAATAAATCAATCAACAATAGTAACATCAAAATAGTAGATCAAGAAAAAATAGCATTAAAAAATTTAGCCTATAGTTAAATGCACATTGCTCACCTTTTGATATATATATAGACGATACACTCAAGTTTGGTTTCTTTGATAAAAAATATATAATAATAAAAAAATCCTTTTTGAAACAGAGTCTGAAACGTTACGGAATAACAAAAACTCGACTTCAAAATTTAATTTGGTTAAGCTGGTTAGTCAAAAGTTTTGAAAAATAAGTCTTAAAAATATGTTCTCAGTTTTTATAAAATATGTTATTAAATAACTACCATAGTTCTACTATAACCCACGTTTATTTTACTGATTAAGTAAAGTAAGATAGGTTTTTATTTGTGGATCCCTTTCATATATATAGGGCTCTCTTTTTTGTGAAATTGTAAGATATTAGACATATAAACGACACAAATTCTTACAAATTGAATGAGGTTTTAAAAGTGAACTGGCGATTTGGAAATTAATATAAATTTAACATTTTACGAGAAATTTATTCTGATTATTAGCACATTTGATTTCATAATTTAAGCAAAAAAACCATAACTTTTTCTTACTATGAATAAGACTTCAAATGTTTTGAGACACATTGATATGTATTATTATCTCAATATAACAAAAAAAATTTTGCTTATCAATTGGAGAAAAAAAAAGTCAAATCTTCTATGCAACAATAACTATAACTGAAAAAAGCAATAAATCTTTACAATCCTTAAGATAAGGAAAATATATTATATCATAGATCAAACAAAGACAAATTTATGAAGATTTTTTTTTAAAAAAAAGATTTTAAAAAATATTAATCTCAGGCTAAAAAAGCTTAGAAGCAAAAATATATATTTTTATTTATCTAATAATTCATTTTCCATTTAACGTACTAATAAAAAATGTAGAACATTTTAATCATCTGTACACACACACACATTTATATATATATATATATATATATATATATATATATATATATATATATATATATATATATATATATATATATATATATATATCTTTGTGTGTGTGCCCACTTAAGTTCGTTGCCATTCCAATAACTTATGAAAATGCAGAGACATAGTCATAAAAGTGTATAGTAGAAAAAATGTTTCTTACAGTTTTATCTGGGAGATAAATTTGAAGTTAACTCCTTTATCTCAAAAACAGTAAGTGGTACATGAAAAAATTCAGTTACAACGTTGTTCAGCAGCATCGATCTATAACAAAAATACGACTTGCGCCTTAAAATGATACAAATGAAAACATAGAATGCACATGCATTTGACTGTAAAACCACACTTTCCGAAAATGAGGTTCTTCCATCAGCCATGCACACAAAGGCTTCCTTCAGCAACAATACAGATCTACTAAGGGGTTTGAACTTCGGCAACTTTCTTCAACATCGCACTTGACACGCTGGTACAAGCATTCGTTAAAGGGTTTCAATGTTCTTGCAATGTTGATGGTGGGGTTGCATATACTTTTTGTTTGAGGTATCCCTACAGAAAAAATCAACGAGTTCAGGTTAGGTGATCATGCAGGTCATTCAAAACAACCATCATACCTGATGAATTTTTGCTGGATTGGGTCTCAACTGCACTGTGTGACACATTATAAATTGTCTGCTAATGGGCCAACATGTTCGAATCATACATTTCGAAGGCCAAATCCTGCAAAAATTCAGATAATACATCCTTACGCAATGAAAGTATCGGAATCTTGCTAATGTGCTCTCGTAAAATACCGGGTCAATCAATTTGTTTTTGAATACACTGCACCAGGCACTTATCAAACATTGAACTATATATAGAACTTCAACAGATATCTGGGATTATCCTGCGACCGGAAATAGATCTTAAGCCTATCTTGTATTGTATTAAGCGTAAAGCATGCCTCATACATCTACATATATGATGTTGGGAAGAAACGTTGGCTGGATTTCATAATTTAGTTGCACGAACTGATTAAATATGCACAATACTCATTTTATTTTTAAAACTATTTTATGGAAGGTGTCTTCTTTTACTAAATCCATGTTGCTGAAAAATATTGCAATTGATTTTTTCATGTATCTCATACCATTAATGCGATTCAAAAGGTAACTCCAAATTTATCCACCTGATGGTGCTGTAAGCATTTTTTGTATATTGCAGGGCAATTTTACAATACCTCGACCCCACTTTTATGACTATTGCTCTTACCATTCATAAATTATTTGGGAGATAATGGACTTAAGCGAGCCCACTGTATATTATATATATATATATCTATATCTTGATGGTTTTTTTTTTAAATAAGCAAACCAAATTACAAATTTGAAAGGAACAAGTTAGTTGATTTTCTTTTTTATGCTAGTAGATTACATCCAGTGCAATAATGTGTTAATATACCAAGAGACTCTGAGCTGAATTTTTTAAATTTTAAAAAGAATTGGATGGAACTATGTGAGGAGTATTTAGTGCATTTCTTGGAATTTTAAATCGTTCTTTGTGATGGTTAACTTATTTTTTTTATAGAATAATGATATTGCACTTACATATTTTTACAAATTGGGATATTATATATATATATATATGAAATATCTCAACGACCCAGTAACAACACAACTTTAGAATTCAAGATCTTTATTCAAATCATGGGGTTTCTCTCCTTCGTAGGGAGAACACTGGAAGAACGTGTTACAAAGCTTCTAACAGGCATAAGAGTCCCGACTTTGGGGAACAACGATATTTAAATAGGGAAAGTAGGAAGAGGTAAGAAACAGGTAAATTCTCCCAAACCCGTGATTTATGGGGGTTTTCAGGACCCTACTGGTTATGTGCTTGTAGACACAGGCGTTACTAAGTCCGCGGGGAAAGTTTAGTGTCTGGAGGGAAAAGGATGACGAAATATTGCATTCATCTTGCATCATTAAGTTTTACATTAAAGGTTACAAAAAGAAATATCTATTTTTATATTACATCCCCCCTTTTAAAAAAAATCCACTGAACCAGTTTAAAATAAAATATCACCCATTCGCAAACTCTTCCGTTCACAAAATAATAATCAGAAATTTTTCTAATATCTAGATCAATATAAAAATTTTACAATGCAAAGATTATTTAGCTTATATAACAATAGAACAATTTTCCAATAGTACATATCATAAAATTTTTTGAAGACTATATGGCATACAAAACAAAACATTTTTCCAATTATGCGCATTAATTAATATAACAATTTTACAAAAACTAGTTTTTCCACGTTTCCTAACTTTCATTTAGCAGCTATATACAACGAAATAAGACGTCTTGAGTTTATACAATCATGGTTGTAGAATTAGCTACGTTTCAGAACATTGTCCATCTCAGTCTTGAAATGTTACCATTTCTTGAATATTAACACAAATTTAATCAACACTATATGTAATATAATACAATACATTATATTCATATTTTATAAACATACTATATACACTTATTCATGATTTAACTTTAAATTTCCAGGTGCATGATATTTTCGTAATTTTGAAATATGCACTTTTTTTTACTTCTCTTTCGTATGATCGTTTGTTTTATTTATTTCGTAATTGACGTCACAAATTTTTCTGAGAATTTTATATGGGCCACTAAATGTTGGAGAAAGTTCCCTAGTATTTTGATATTTGAACTCTTCATAAATAACTAAATCATTAGGACTAAACTCTACATCAACAGATCTAGTATCATAATGTATTTTTTTATTTTTTTCATGGTATAGTTTTGTTCTATCCACTGCTATTTTCCTCGCTTCTTCAACTGGAGGAAAAATATTTTCCTCTAAAGGATTTTAACAGGGTAGTGTGTCATACAATAAATATGCTGGTGGGAATTTAGTTACCGAGTGAGGTGTTAAATTATATTCTTGAGTTACTTCTTTTAACAATTTGGGCCATGGGACGCTTTTAGAAGATTCATTAACTTTACATGTTAAACGTGTGACTATTGTCTGACCCAATCTCTCAACCTTACCATTAGTCTCTGGTCTTTGAGCTGTAGTTAATAATTGTTTAATGTTATTATGTTTAAGATATTTTTTTAAAATGAGAAGATATGAACGCGGCATTTCTGTCACTTAGGTATTTGAATCTGAAACATTTGTGTTAGAAAACTAGTGTACGTTTCTGCAGTAATTGATTTTGATGCAAATGTCCAGATATATCTAGTATGAGGATCAATTAGTAAAGTTAAATATTTTTTAGTTGAATTGTAATAGTTCAGACCACCAACACTATCTATCGCAATTAATTGGAATGACTCATCAACAGGAGGCATGGCCTGTAAGAGACCAAATCTTTTTTGTCGAGATTTTTTATTAACCTGACATGTGTTGCGATGTTTGATAAAATTAGTAGTGTCTTCAGTTATATTTTGCCAATAGTAAACTGGAGTGATTAAATTAATTGTTTTTTGAATTCCTGGATGACCAAATTTTTCATGAGCACTTTTAAGTAATTTGTACCGTAAAGAAAATGGGACAGCTATTTTAGTAAAATTTTTCTTACGCACACATAAGACATTATTAATTTCAATAAAGTTTCCTGTTAAATTATCTCTTTTCTGGGCCTTTTTTATTTACTCCAACTGCAATAGATAAGACACGTTGTTGCCACGCACTCACTTTTTGTGTTTTTCTCTGTTATATCTCTAGAGAGCGTATCTGCTTCGAAGTTTGTGGTACCTTTTGTATATTTAATATCATATTCATACATACTTAATTGTTAGGGCCAGCGGAACAATCTTCCTTTTAAATTTGTTACGTTTTTGAGCCAGACATGCTGCATAGTCCGTATGTATGGTAAATTTTTGCTCAAAAAGATAATGGTGAAATTTATTTAAAGAGTCTACTATGGCGAGAAACTCCAGCTCCGTAATCCCATATTTTTTTTCATAATCCTTTAATGAGTGTGAGTGAAATACCACCGGGTGTAAATCACCAATGCTATCTGATTGCTTCAAAAAACCGCTCTTACACCAATTAAACTTGCATCAACAAAAAGGTGACATTCACTTTTCGGCTTAAAAATTTTCAAAATGGGTCAACAAATCAAAGCTTGTTTTAAAAGTTCAAAAGATTCTTGGCATTCATTTGTACACTTCCAAGCTATTTCTTGTTTTTAGTAACTGGTTCAAAGGATGCCTAATCATGGCATATGTATCTATAAACCTATGATATACGTTAATAGAACCTAGAAACCTTTGTAAAGATTTTACATCAGTCGGTGGTTTTAAGTTTTTAATTACCTCAATATTGCTGTTATCTGGAGTGAAAATGCCATTAGAAATTTCGTACCCTAAAAACTTAATTTTAATTTAATATTTTCTAACCTGCAAATGGTACAATTTTTTTCGATATGTTCTAAATGATCTGTGTAATCTTCCGAAAATATTATGATGTTCTCAAAATAATTTGCAGCAAATTTAATTCAATGTTTAGTGAGAGGATTTGGCGTATCGTTCTTTGAAAAATACTGGGCACGTTGCACCAATCAAATGGTAATTTTAGCCATTCATACAATCCACTATTGGTAAGAAAAGCGAGTTTCTCCGTATCGTTTGGATGTATTGGTATGCGCCAATAACCTGATCCATGTCTAAATTTGAAAAATAATTACTTTGAGCTAATTTATATATAAATGTTTCAATTAATTCAGCATCTGATTTAGTGATTTGGTTTAGTTTTCTAAAATTAATACACAATCTGCACTTTTTCTGTTCATCCTTTTTATAAGCAAGTGTAGCTGGTGCAGAATATGGAGATGGACTTTCTTTAATTATCCTAGCCTTTAATAATTCATTAATTTGACAATCGATTTCTTCCTGTTGTTTTGGTGACGTTTTATATGCGCGTAATGATATTGGTAATTCTGATTTCAGTCTCACTCTCTGAGGTTCTACCCTTATAGTTCCAACATCATATTTATATTTAGCAAACACATCATCGTAACTTTCTAAAATTCCTTTTAGTTCAAAATTTTCTCCAATGCCTTTCGATTCCGACTTATCTTCGACTTCAATCTGACAATGTGTGCACCCATTGTCAGCATCCGTCTCGGATACATTCGAAAATTTCAGGATATTGTACTTATTTTTTCTCTTTTTCCTCGTCCTATTTTTTACTGCATTTATTTAATGATTATTTGCCTTTTTCTTTCCTTTTTACTTCAGAAAAATTTCCATTTTTACCTTCTTCTATACTACATTCTTTAGTTCTATCATCTTTCATTTCAATTTCAAAAATACCTTCTTTAACCTTATTTTCAGGATTGATATGCAAAGACAAGTCGCTGCATTCAGAACTGGAGAAGTTGATCAAGTTTCTCCCTTTCTGCACAACAACCTGTTTCACACGATAAATTACCAACTGAAATTCAATACAACTCTCTAACCCGAAGAGAGCATAAGGTAAATCGGTGTTTAGTATGAAAAATTGTACCGATCTAACCAAGCTACCAACTTTAAGGTCAAAACTGCATGTGTGGTTAAGCTTCAGTATTCCTTTGGTTTGTTTAACATTTACTACATTACATTCCTCAACAGAAACATTTAGTTTCTTTACCATTGCATCAGGAATAATATTAATAGTAGAGCAAGTTTCGATGTTTAGCAAAATTTTTTTGAATGAACTCGATTTATTGTTTATACCTTTTTCTTTATTGTGTACAAAGTTTGATTTTTTAAATATCCGGATACAAGTAATTGTCATTCCTTTGGTTGTAGTTGAGGTGTTGTTTCAGCTCTGTACGGTTTATTAATATACGAATATCCCCAATGAGAAGCATTCATAATTCCTAACTGTGCACAGAACTTACAAAGATTTGGGGGTAACTCTTGTACTGTATGTTTCGTTTGAGCTTTTAACATCTTCGTGCAATTAAAATTCTTAGGTTTTGGGATTTTAATTTTAGCCCTACATTCGTAGGTTTTGTGGACCAGTTGTCGTCAGTTATAACAATGAATTTGAGGCCGGTTTCCTACCTCTATACTTGCATTAGGTGCACGATTAAATAATTCTGATTGGCTTATTTCTCTTGTATATGCCTCATACACCCGCAACTTAGTCTTAAACTCTACTGTAGAAGTACATCCAAATAACATTGTTTTATTTTGTGCTGAATCATTTATTCCATTAATAATATAAGTTATTAAAGCTTGTTCGTCAATTCTACTTTGCTGTGAAATTTATTTCAATGAATAAAAGAATTCAAAAAGTACATTATTTTTCATTTTACGTTTTTGCAACATTTCATGAACCTCAGCCGAATTGAAAGATCTTTTAAACTCCTCCATTAACAGTTATTTTAATTGTTTCCACGAGTTAATATTGGATTCACTCCTAATAACTAATAAAGCATTTCCCCTAAGACATCGTTATGCATAAATAAATTTATGAACTTCAGACAACTAGAGTAACTCTGCTTGGGCTTCAAAATTTTCAATCCAATTTAAAACATTTTCATGTCTTTCACCATTAAAAGCAATTATTATACTCTCGATATCGTTAAAACTCACTATTATTTTTTGATCATATGTGTTATTTAGGCTATTGACATTGCTATCTATTTTAAAAACATTATCATTACAGTTTTGATTTTCGTATTGCACTGATTGTTCGCATTTTCTCAATTCATTTGTTTCTTCTTCTGATGTCTCATCAGTCATTAAGGAATTTTTAAGTGTCTCAAAATCGCAAAGGCAAGTTATAATATTTTTTGCTACTTCCGATTGTGTGCGTCCCTTCACCAGCGATGCTTAAAATATCACAAATTTTAATTAACTCATTTAATGTAAACTTATCAACTGTTTCTTTTATCATATCTAAAAAATCAATATCCTCAATTTTAAAATTAAACCCTTCGAAATTTAAAACTCTATTACGATTTAATCACGTATTTTTATTCTTAAAAATTAATTGATCAAGCAATTTCACCGTCGAGGCTTTTCTTTCTTTCAGTGCAACACGAATTACTTCAATATCACTCAAGTACATTTTTAATACAATAAAATAAAATATTATCAACGTTATTTCAATAAAGATATCAAATTTTACCTAAGCCACAAATTTAAACCAAATTGCTTATTGACTCGACACTTTTGAATTTTTCTTTGAAATCATACAAAAAATATCAAATTTAATAAACATGTTAAATTTAAAATTTAACCTAGTAATCATAAACATTTAAATTAAATTATTTATTGACATGACACTTTTGAATTTTACTTTTAAATCATATAAAAATATCAAATTTAATAAATATGTTAACTTTAAATTTTAAAATGGCCGTCATAACTATTTCCACAAGTATTGTTTGAAATTTAAACGCAATTTAATTAAATCCAGAAAAGAATATATATATATATATATATATATATATATATTTGGATACACTAATGATGAAAAGTTCTCACCAAAAAACAATATCGACTGAAGGGGAGAAGGAAAACCACTGAGCTGATTTCTTGTATTTCATCATTTCTTTCAGAAATTGAAGTTTTGCAGCGTCAATAATCCACGATTGCTAAAACTGACGAGAAGTTTGAATATGATGACTGGGCTGTAGTTAGTATCCAGCATTTTGTGCCTCGTTGGTGATTCGGTACTCCTGGTCTCAAACTTGACGATTCAATTTCATTTTTTTTAGCAGCAGGGCTTCTATAAGGTATTACTCCTCCAACATAACTCACAATTTTTCGCTATATATCCTTGTCAACAGTTCTTATAATATATTTCATAAGTCGTTGAATTTTTCCGTTATTTTTAATGTTCGTCTTATGACGGTAACACATTTTAAGCTTCCGGGTATTCGATGAAATGCTGCCGGCTTGAAATATCTCAACAAACCAGAAACAACAACTAAGAAAATCAAGGTTTTCTTCAAACATGGAGTTTCCTTCGTAGGGAGAACACTGTAAGAACGTGTTACAAAGTTATCTAACACAGGCATAAGCGTCCCGACTTTGGGGGACAACGATATTTAAATTGGGAAAGTAGGAAGAGGTAGGGAACAGGCAAATTCTCCCCAACCCGTGATTTTTGGGGGTTTCCCTACTGGTTATGTGCTTCTAGACAGAGGCGTTACTTAGTCTACGGGGAAGGTTTAGTGTCTGGAGGAAAAAGGATGACGAAATATATTGAATTCATCTTGCATCATTAAGTTTTACATTAAAGGTTACGAAAAGAAATATCTATTACCAATTCAGCCTTCTGTTTATACGCTTCTAGCATCAGTTCAGAGGTGGCTCTGAAACTTTACTAATTTACTTAATATTCTACAATTGATATTTGCTGCAAAATTCATTTAATTATTATTATTCCTTCATGGTGTGGCATTTTTTGCAAACAGCAGTATATATATATATAATGAACTGTGAGTTAAACATGAATTGAATAATGATCATAGAATGCCATACAGTTTAATATATTTGCCGAACCTTTATCGCAATGACACAGCAGATTTCATTTAAGGCAATATGATACCAACTTCACAATTTTTTTTATTTTTAATATTTTCTTTTAATAGTATTTTATGAAGGTTAATACTTAATAATCCCATACAAAACTTTTTTATTTGTTGCAAAATGTTTGTAAAATTTAAATTTTTTGAACTTTTTAAAACATTTTTTAAATTTTTAAGGCTGTTTTTAAACACGTCTCTCTCTTTTCAAAGCTGTACCTGATAATATACTACATAAAACTGTGCATGGGTTTTTCCTGTTGCTTCTCTTTAATTTTTTATTAGTTTTTTTTATAGTTAAACTTCTTAAAATTCTCAAGAATACGTTAATTTTGATTTTGAATTTTTTTAGAAAAAGTACTAAACATGTTAGATTTAATTTCATGCATAATTTTACAAAACATACATTTCAGAACATGTATAAAAAATTTCAAAACCATACTTCAATTATCAAAAAAGCCTTAGGGTTTAGAATTATAGAATAAGTACAAAACTTCAACATGGAGAAATGAGTTTCAATTTTTCATTTCATGAATAGCAAGAAATAATATACATCAAATAGTCGGAAACTTTTATGAAATGTTAAACTTTTTTAAAACTGCTTACTATAAGAAATTGCAAAAATGTAAAACAATTAAACAGTATGCTGGCATTATGCAGAAGAAAACGAATGAAAGATCAATATTTCATAAAACTTTATTTAATAATTATGAGAAAAAATAAATACACACACTTCAGAGCTAATTCCATACTCAGAGCTAATGCACAACATGTACTAAAGATGTTTAGGCCTTCATTTTTTATTTCCATGATTTTAAAAGCCTTCGCATGTTAAATATTGCACATGAATAAAAGCAAAATAAAATAACAATTTATAGGTAAAATGCATCAAAATCTAAGAACTGTATATGTGCATTTGTTTAAATAAATATCTTAAAATATTTTATTAATAAAAGTGTTGAATCTCGCACACATGGGATATATGTATATCACCAAAAACAAATATATAAAAATGGGAGAGTTTTTCTATTCTTGCGAATTAGATTTTTAATTATCTGAGTTATCAAAATGAGATTTAGTATTTGTGCTTTGGGAGAATCCGTTTTGAAGTTTTAATTTCATCCATAATAATGTCATAAAAAGCACGCACAACTTTTAAATCTTGACCAAATCGATTTGATCTTCCAGTAAATAATTCACAAACTACAATTTTTGCATGAATTGCACAATTCTTTCTTAAAATGATTTATTACTGCATATATAATGTCAATCTCATTGATGCGCATTAAAAAATTAATTAATTAATTTTTTATCAGACTCTTTTCTAGCAGATAACATGAAATGTATTCTTGGTAGTTGCTGTTCAGCATCAAACATTGCTCCATTACTTGATAAAACAGGCAGGTAAAATTTTGCATTCATATTTATAAAGATTCGAGATATCAAATAAGCCAATAAATTTTTTTCGACAATTTATTTATTTTTAGGGTATCATTTCGCCTTAACATGAAGACGTTTTATTATTTATGCGTATGGAAAATAAAAATAAAATTTCATTTATATATGAAAAGGGAATTTAGTATTTGTCTTTGAAATTTTCTGCAAAATTCTTTTATAATTAAAGGGATATTTAAAAAAAAACAATTTACTTAATATAAACAGATCAGAAGTTTGAAAATTGATAAAATAAATATATAATAAAAGCAATAATATTTTAATTTGAAGCAAAGTTTGAAAATGTTGAAATTAAAAGTATTTATTCAAATAAATACTATGTTCAAAATGCAATATTTTCCAAGAGTTTAGCTATAAAAATTAAGCTTTTGAAAAAGTTTTGTATTTAGGTGCCAACATTTATTTTACATAAATTATATATATATATGTGAATAGATTAAGCCACAGATATTTATCATTTAAAAATAAATTATATTAATACACTACTGTAGTCACAGCACCTGACTAATAAGGCACTCATATCTCGAAATAACAAGAAGAGGCATTGAAAAATAAATAGCTTTCTTGTGGTAATATTTAAATGTTTTTGAAATAGAATGCTTTTGACATTTATCCATATAATGCGAACTAATAAATCATTGTACATATTTTATCAATGTAAAACAACATCTAACATTTCACAGGGGGTTATTTTAGTTTATTGATAGGATTAATCTAAATAGTTAAATCACGTTATTTATTAAAGGAATAAGAAACATTTTATACTAAAATAAAATATTTTAATACTTATAATCTAATAACAGATTTTGATTTATCTTTCTCTGAACAGTTCTCTTTTAAAATTAAGAGTTTTTAATATTTCACAATTCCTTTTTCTGTGACACTGATTTCTTAAAATACATTTCCAATCCTTAAAATGTCCATCATCCTTAAAGTCTCAAGTATGATTTTAACAAAAAAAAAGGCAATTTCTTTCCTGACGACTAACCGCAGGGAATAAAATGAATTCTAAAGCCAACCTTATCTGTCTCTTTCAAAAGCACCTTTCCTGAAAAAATAAAGGAAGAACTTTAAATCCCAGACCTTATTTAAAGCAAGCGTCGCTAATGACAATTTCTGAGCCAAAGGAATATAAGTTAAAATTGCACTTAGAATCCACCCAACCAAACTCCATCGCATGGCAGAACCTATTCAAATCCTTCCCACTGAAAACTCCCGCTGCATTCAGTGTCCATTTCATTAGAATTGTTGAAAGCGTCTTTTTGAATGGCTTAAGCGTAGTATCGCTATTTATCTAAATGGATGGTGACTGTTCTTTCCTGGAGAGCGAAAATGGCGGGTACAAAATGGCTCCCCCTCTGAGAACTGATTACAATCTATTACGTGTGGCGAACCATCTAGTGCTTCTGAGAGGAAATTGCTTTCTTCCCAAAATTGAGTGTGGGAAAGCCCACGGTGGGGAAAGGTTTAACTGTGTTTTGCGTGTATTTCTTTATCATATGACTTGAGTAAGTTTGGGAGCTTTCAGGATTTTAAATTTTAGGTATGCGGTTAGCAGAAAACTTGATAAAACGAAATGTCTTCCAATTTTAGAAAGTTGAAGGGTTAAAAAATATATATATATTTGAACATTGTTGAATTAAAATTATAAAATAATATGGAAATGATTGTCATTATTTGCTGTACCTTTATTATGCAACTGATAGATTTGGAAAATTTTCTTCGAACTTTTTATTTGAAATATTGTTGTGTAACATTGTAAGAAATATAAAAGTTAAAAAAGGAAAAAAAAAATTGTATTTCGTTTATTTATGGAATATTTTATTAATAATACTTCACAAAGTATTTCGATCAATACATGTAGTAAAAAAGAGATGTAAACCGTGGGTAGGTAATTGCTTTGACCCGAGAGTCACACGGGGTTAGTGGAGAATACCAGAGGGGAGTACATATATAAATTAATTACATTAATTAATTTGCATCTCAGGAAAAAGGTGTAAACTGTAACATAAAAATAAATAAATATAGGTTAAGATGGTGGCAGTTTTACTCATTGTATTTATTGTGCTAATTTCATATAATCTTTCGATATAAGTATATCTATTTTTAGATACGGTTTAATGAGACAATTATACTATTACACTTTACTACAATTTTTTTTGAAATTCCTATCACAGCCTGCAAGTTATTTCTCTCAACTTGCATCTATATTTAATATTGTTGACCTTCATGTAAGAAAGACTGTGCTCATAAATATATGCCGACCTAATTGTAAAGAACAGTTTCTCCGTATTTGGTTTTATAACCGTCTAGGTGGGCCGCTATTTACCATGGTATAAGCGATATATTTAACGTTTTATGAATTCTAATATTATCTCTACCCAGTATTTATCAAGCATCTTACTAGGAGGAGGATTAACCTTTTCCCTCCATTTTGTCTTTTTTAATGATATTTAATATTATAATGATTCGATATACGCAATTATGCGGATAATTTTAGCTACGACTTTCCTGAGATATACACAACTGCTTCAGTACAAATAAGGAAACACGATAAATTTATTTTGGTATTGAAGTAAGTTTGTGGCGAAACTCCCAAAGTTAGAGTAACTAACTCTAAGGATTATGTGTTCAAAATATATATAGATCTGAACCAGACGGGAAAGTAAGTATAGAAGCCTTGACAACTCCCACACACAAATTTATTTCAAAGATATATATTGATTAAATACAAAAAGTTTATTGTGGGAAAATCAGCACTCATACTCCAATTACATAAGTATTAAGAACCAAATTTTATTTATCTTATACAATCAGAAATGGTGCAGGATAACTTAAATAATCGTCATAAAATAGCATCACACGCCCACACACTAACTCAAATCAAGAACCTTTAAGATATTTCTACAAAAGCCGAGCTGGATGGAATGCAAAATAGGAAATATTGTCCGAATGGTATCAATGACCAGTTGACAGAAATAACAGAATTACAAGAAAAATATCTCAATATCTATTCACAAAGCGTGCATATAACTGTTTTACTAGATGGAATACAGTTTTAATGACTACCTATCCATCCACCTTCTATTTATGATGCTGAGTGAAATCCATAAAGTTATAATGGACAGATAATTTGAATCAATTACGAATTGTGAAAAATGCTCATTTGTGAGGAAAGGTATAGACTTTTGCTCAAATATAAAAGCCAATTTTTTTTCTGCTCCATTGGGTGATTTCTAAGCAAAATGGCTTTATTCTAGGAAATTTATTAATTTAAATGTATATAAAAATAATAAATTAATATTTTTAAAACTAAAATTATGATCAGACAATTAAAAAAATTATATATATAAAGGATGTACAAAGTTTCTATATATTAAAAACATTTAAAACATGATGTAATAAGTACTAATATTTATGATATAAAAAAGATAATTTTAATTTCAATATTATCAAAGTAATTTCTTTCATTTCTTTAAACTTCCATCTGTTGGAAAAAAAATAAAACAAATGTTACAAAATCTGGAATTAATAAAAATTGCAAATTTATGAAGAGAAAACATTAGTTACTATTTTCTTTGCTCCTTTAAAGTAAACCTTTTAGAGATATTCCATTTTAAATCCTATAAAAAACCATTTTGAAAACTGTATGTGGAGAATACAATCTTATAGAATTTAACAATACTATTTATTTCTATTAAAAATAAGTTTTTTAAAAGTTATTGAGATTTGATGATCTGAAAATTGATGTGAAAATTATTAGAGAGACTTAAACTAAAAAATGAAAGTATAGCATATTACAGATACCTTGATAAACAACGTTAACTGCTCCAGGAAGGTGATTTCAAACTTCAAGTAGTATTAAAGGTATTGCAGTTTTTCAGTAAAACAAATGAAAAAAAAAATTTCTCTTCAAGGACCATAAAATTAGAGATTATATGTATTTTACCGGATATTTTATTAAACACTCAATTTTTGGACATAAATCAGAATAAAGTGTGAAAGAGTAGAAACACTAATTTAATTCTACGATTATGAAAGTGCATCCCTTTGTGACTTCTTAGTTTAAAAAGGGAATAAATATTTTCTTAAGTATTTGTTACTATATAAATTAAGTAATTTCTATTTTACTTAAAATTATATCACCAATCTCACGAATTTCTTTCAATTGAATACATACAGATTTTTTCTTTAATTTTCTACTTTCTCTGAGCAAATCTTGAAGTGATATGTAAATTTCATCTGCTCAATAGAGAGTCTTCTAATAAAGTTATGATACCATACATACCATGGAATAGGACTAGGACTTTATTTTTCTTATACTTTATGTATATATATATACATATATCAGGTCTGGAAAATTTAATTTAGATTAATCGAGTAATAAATAAAAAGGGAGTGGATTGTTTACTACTGCGTATGGATTTGAGGATTAATATATTTTTTTGCTATTTAAGGTAAGCGAGCGCGCTGATATACCCTCCCAATCCCGGTCGCTACACTGTAAGGCCGCATATACCTTCCCATATGGAATGGAGGAACGCTTCGCGTTCCATTTTCCAGTGGTGTTAAGCATTTACTGATATAGATAAGACAATAAACGATTGAGATGCTGGTGACTTCTTGCTGTGATGATGTTTTTAGTTTCATCTGATTAGGCACCAAGTGTTGGATAGTTAGGCTTGAAAAATAATAAAGTACATATATTTGTAGATGACGACTTCCTTCGTTTACTAGTAGGCCTAGAAACTGACATATAAATATCTATACACATATATACAAGGGGTAATCAAATGAAAAGGTACGAAACGACATAAAAATGAAACAGTTAAATATTTGCATATTCCGCCAAGGGAGAATGTAGCGAGACATCTCGGGATGCCATTGGAGACTCTGACTGGGATCGGATCATGCGCGGGTGCCCGCATGAGCAGGAGAGAGCAAAGGCTCTTATAAAAAGCGGCGTCCAAATGATGCGAGCACAGAATTACTCGGGCACAGAAAAAGCATTAACTCCGATGTGTACTGTGAGACACTCCGACGCCTACGCAGGTCCATCAAGAACAAAAGACCGGGGGTGCTCACGGAGGGTGTGGTTCTGCTCCATGATAACGCGCGTCCACACGTCTCCAGAGTCACACAAATGGAACTGAACAAGTTCCAATGGGAGACGTTGGACCATCCGTCCTACAGTCCAGACATGTCACCCTGCGATTTCCATGTGTTTGGTCCACTGAAGAAACACCTGAAAGGAAAGCGCTTCAACTCGGACGACGTACTCAAGGACACTGTGAAGGACTGGGTCTCGTCACAGCCACAGGAATTCTGGGAACAAGGAATCCTACGGCTTGTTCATCAGTGGGATCGTTGTGCTCAAGCCTAAGGTGTATATTTTGAATAAAGTCTATATTTGTACCCACCGTGTCGTTTCGTACCTTTTCATTTGATCACCCCTTGTACATATATGGTTAACTTTATATATATTGGTTGTCATCGCTCTTGGTTTTGATTCTATATTTTTCCTTCCTCATTGTATGTCGTAATTCCGGGCTTAATTTAAGACAATTGATAGGAAGCAGATCTTTTTTTCTGGTTGTTACAATCGTGTGAAGGAGATGGAGGTTTTTCTAGTATAAACATCTACCTTTTATTGATGTACAAATAACTTGAGCGGTGGTGCAAAAAATACTGCTCAAACACGCGAACCCTTAAGACAGTTGCAAAATCATTCTCCGTAAGCTCCCGAAATCTCAACCCATATGATTTTGGTTAACCGAAATCTGTTAAAACCATATGACTTCCAAAAAAAGCTTTTCTGATTGTTTCGAATATGTGGGTGTGCAAGATTGTCTCATCTTGTTTTAAAAACGCTAGAGTTTATTTATGTATTTTGAGATATGTAGATAAATATATAAATGAAAAACTTAGATTGCTGTTTATAATTTTCCTCATTATCTCTTCGTTTTTTCTATACATTCTACTAGTGTATTTACAATTAATTCACTATTGCCATTAAGAGGGTGTCTTTGTTAAAATTATAGATATATATATTGTGAGCCATCACGGAAAATCGTTCCATATGGTATGCATATGATCATGAAGTTGACTCGAATTAATTACAAATATATATAATCGTTTGAAACTGATTTTTGGTAAGTTATGACATGTATGGTGGATTACTGTTAATATCAATATATGGCATTGAACAATTTTACAATAGTCGTTCCAATTAGTTTAATTGTTTGTTAGATAACTGAAAATTATACGTGCTGTTAATAGGCGTAACTCAATTTTTCAAACTAGGTTTCTTTTTCTATAGTTTTTCATTCAATATTAAGTATAAATTTTCTGCTGTAGCGGAAGATTAGGATACTTTAAAGCAAGTTGTACCCTATTTCACTGAAGAAACAGAAAATAAAACAAAATAGTCTTTCATTTTGAAAAGAAAAAGAAATAAAAGAAACTAGAAGTAAAGAAAACATAATAGCCTTTCCTTTTGGAAAGAAAAAGAAACAAAAGGAACTAGAAATGAAGGAAACGTAATCGTTTTCCATTGTAGTCAATTTATATCTTATTTATTATCTTATATTTTGGTTTGTTAATCTTGGTTATTAAATCCATTGTTTATCCTTTATTTTATATCAAGGATTTGCAATTTATTTATATTTATTTTACTATACTGTGAATATATATATTACACGCACACACACACACACATATATATATATATATATGTGGGAGGTGTATTAAATCAAATAATGATTAAATAATATATATATTATAATAAACTTTATTCGTAAATAATATTGTGATTATCGGTGTTTTAAAATTACAAATTTTATTAGGCTTTCTATTTGTAAAATCAGCTTTATGTGGTTTGTATTGTTACACATGATTTTCTGCGGAAATTATTTTATATAGACAAAATATACCTTCAACTGCATTACTTGAGTATATGAGATTTATTTTCCTAAAACTAAATAGGCTTTATCTTTCAATGTATGTGATTACTGTTTTATTTTACTGTCATGATATCTCCTCATATTGCTTCACAAACAAATCATCATGGAGAAATTACGGTGTTTCCAGCAAACGTATCTTAATATTACGTCTTATCTGCATTGATTAAAGCCAAGCTAACATCGACCAGTTATTTACCAGGTTCATATAATGCATCCTCAAATGGCATCTCCAAAATGACCACTAGCGTTACGTAAGGACTGAATATGCAGTTATGTGACAGTTGAGATTCCCGTTCGGTATTCTCGGAGTTCTAATCACATTTTAGACACGATATTTAATCAACCGCAAGTAATAGTACGTGTCTTGTGACATGCGTAAACAAGCATGCTGGAAGGATGACGTTTCCAACAGATTAAATGTGCTTCAGTAGTACTGAGCAGTATAATTACGTTTTATTGATCAATTTAATTAAATTTCGAGTAATAAAACCTATCCAAAAGAAGAACTACAAAAAAAAGAAGATTGAAGTTTTTTTTGTTTAAGGTTCTCGACTACTTTTCACAATTTTGTTTTAAGAAAATGGAGATTTTTTGTGTCTTTTAGATTTGTTTATTACATTTTAAGAAAAATATGCTAAAATTAAGAAGAGTAAAAGACATTATAATAACTGAAATTGGAAGAAAGGAATAAAATTTACAAAAAATAACTAAACGGGATCCATTCTATACCAACAGTTTATGCAGAAATTTCCAATTTTTCAATTCTGATGTGCTCCTACGTTATTTAGTTTTGAAATGCCCTTCAGGATAAGAGATATTTTAATTTTTACAAAAACTAGAGCACTTTATCTTTGTTATTATATGGAATTGCTTAAAAAAACAGTGATTACATTAACATAAGGCACTGTAAATTTTATAATAAAACAGTGATTGATAAATCTGTGAACGTCAAAACACTTCTA
This sequence comes from Trichonephila clavata, assembly GCA_019973975.1. Classification (NCBI taxonomy): domain Eukaryota; kingdom Metazoa; phylum Arthropoda; class Arachnida; order Araneae; family Nephilidae; genus Trichonephila; species Trichonephila clavata. The sequence continues at coordinate 133,023 of BMAO01007958.1, read as the reverse complement.
TTATTATACAGAACATGCACAAAAAATCCAGTTAATTATTTTCAAAATTCTCCGAGAAATCGTTGTCACCGTGAGCTTTAAAAAAAAACACATTTCGAATAAACCGCGTTTTAAAGTATGACATCTTGCTTAAAGTAATGGCCTCTGCTTTTACTAAAGCACGTGTTGTTTTTGTTCTAATGAACAGAAAAAAATAAACTTGCTAATTTTATAACTCTAATGAAATATGAATAAAATCATAAAAAATTTCTCAGTATTTGGCAAAATTCACAATTTTAGGGTATTTGGATACCTTAATATATATATTTTCACATATCTCGAAATTATCATTAATACGTCATTTCTATGCTTGACTCTTCTAGAAAAAGTTCACATATATTTTCTTTCGTATATAAACTGATAAATAACAGTAACAAGTAGTACCACATGAATAAATTCAAAGACCGCTATTGATTAAATTATATGGTTTTTGAGAGGTTCGTTATTTTTTAATAAATGAATATTATATTCAAGTTTGAAATGTTACTTATAAGAAGTTAAGAATTAACATATTATACAGTACTAAACATTGTACCGTATTTACTCGAATCTAAGCCGCACTATTTTTTCAGTGTTAATGCTATTGAAAAGTTAGGTGTGGCTTAGTATCGACTGCAAAACATTTCTTGGATGGGAGAAATTCAGTTTCCTCCATTTTCTAAAGGATAAGGACCGCCGTCAATCTGTGCCACTTACATCGATGACTTATACCATTCCACAGTTTATCTCCAGTATTCCGTCTATACTATTTGCTTGTATTTAGGAATGTTTTTTTTCTGCATACGCTTTCTTTAATCACCTAAACATCAAAGATATCGGTAATATCATCAAGAGGAGCTCACTGTGACTCAAATATGAAAAGAGAGGCACCTTTTTAGCAGAAAAAGGTAGCAAAGTTGTGGCTTCTAAAAAGTTGACTCGATGAAACAAATATACGTTGATGGCGTAAACAAAAGTCAAATAATTTTTTATTGTAAATGCTCAACAGTCTTTAATAATTCTATAACACATTTTTTCAAAAAAATGTTGCATAATAAATGCATTGAATGGCAGGAAGATGACATCGTGGGAAAAATGGTGACTCTGGCACCAATTCCAATGTCAGCTGTGACAACGAAAATGTCTAATCATTTTCGAAGCATGATACTGACACTCAAGGTAATTATAGGTTCATGTATGTATTTGAAAGTTTTTAATAAGTAAATAAATTAAATCCATTTGAAAATACTTTATACATTGTCTTATAGAGAATTTTCGAATAGATTTTGTTATAATACACTTTGATAAGTTGTTTCATACACAACTAACCTATATACACAAAAACAGTGCTTTCTGAATATTTGAAGTATCCTACTACCCTAAAACTGTGAATTTTGCCAAAAATTGACAATTTTTTTTATGATTTTATTTTATGGGTCATTTTATTAGCTTTATAAAAATGCCAAGTTTATCATTTTCCGTTTACTAGAACAAAAACTACAAGTGTTTTAGTAAAAGCAGATGCCATTAATTTAAGCAAGATGTCATACTTTAAAAAGCGTTTGACTCGAAATGTGATTTTTTGAAAATAATCAAACGGGGTCAGCGCTATTGCTAAAAAAGATTTGAACATAATTAACTGAAATTTTTTTCTGCAAGTTATGTATAATAGTAGAATTGTTTTAACCTTCAGATTTATCAATCACTGTTTTGTGACAAAATTTACACTCCCTTATGTAAATATAATCACTGTCTTTTTAAGCATTTTCATGTAGTAACCGACATAAAGTGCTCTAGTTATTGTAAAAAAGAAAATATCTCTTATCCTAAAGGTCATTTCAAAATTGAATAATATTGCAGCACATTAAATTGAAAAAATTGAAAATTTGTTTATAAACCTTTGGTGCAGAATGGGTGGCGTTTATGCTATTCTTTGTCAATTTTTATTTATTTTTTTCCATTTTAGTAATAACAATTTCTTTTTCTCTCCTTAATTTTAGCATATTTTTCTTAAAATGCACTAAACAAACCTAAAAATGACAGACAAAAATCCCAATATCTCATCTTTAAAAAAAAAAAAAAAGCTGTCGCAAACAGTCGGATACCTTAAGTGTAGATAAATAACTAATGTAAACTAATAATTGTCATTTAGCTTTCAATAAAATATGGATAATAATTTTATAAAGATTAAATATTTTCATATTTAAAACATTTATCTTTTTAAGTTTCCATAGCAGCACTTATAACCATGATATGTGTATTACCAAATTTGGAACAATTTTACAAGTGATTCCTCATATTAGCGTTGATGACTTTGAACAAACAGTTATAATTAAAAATAGATAAGGTATTATTAAAGGCGTCAAGAACGAGAAGATGCTGCACGATTTTACTCTTGACGAACTTTTTAATACCATGGATATTAATGATATGATTAGAGGTTTTATACTTTTATACGGCAAAAACTCTTGTAAGTAATCCAAACAATCAAGACCCACATACAAATATAAATTTATTCTTCTTTATTTGTGAAAGGAAATTTTATTTACAGAAGAAGATAAAAAATATTTTGAAAACTTTGGTTGCAAAAAAAAAAAAAAAAAATGGATGCAACTTTACATATAAACATTGCAGTCTGACAACTGTTAAAAACGTGATTTTAACAGTTCTTATGGTTAGAAAGTCTTCCTTTTTTATGTTTAAAATACTGAGCAAAGACTTTGATATATCCTGGATAGAGTTTTAAAATTCGTTACGAATGAAAAGGATATATAGCTGTTAGAATTTGCATATTGTCCTTTATTTTGTTATTTTTGAATGTCTAATTTGTATAGCAACGGTAAAACTAGATTGCTCCTAATATTTACACTGGTGCATCTGGCACCATAGTTTGTAGTGAATGAATTGCGGAATATTAAAAGAAATGAACTGCGGAAGATTTTAATTTTTTTTATTCTTGGTTCACTATCTAGTTCAGACAATAGCTAAAAACATTTAAAAAATGCTTAGATCCTGCAATAATCATTGAGGAAGAAACCTGTTAATACCACATTCAGTGATCTAAATACAAGTCCAAACATTAAAAATGAAAAGCAAAACTGCTATATATATATATTATGTCCCTATTTATTTATATGTATTGAATTGTGTATTGATCATTTTCAAGATTTCTCAAATTATTCACATATTTTTGGAAATGTTGAGGTACAAAACATTCAGGAAGATATGTCTGTTACAAAATTATGAATTCATTTACGATTATTCTTGACAGTGCATTATGCAATAAACATTAGCCCGTAAGCAGCAGCAAGCCAGAAAAGAAACCCATATATATATATATATATATACACACACACACCCTGGTGTCCAAAAGTTAAGCATAATTGATAATTATGTAAATAAAGAAGGGACTGTAAGTCAGAATGGCGGGAAACGTGATATGCGAATGAAAAATGGTTATAAAAAAAGGAAGCAAATCAAAAGAATGATAATTAATTTTAATATCCAAAGTAGCAGTTTGAAAGAAAACTGGGCATAGCAAGAATCCACACTTTAAAGAAAAAATGACAGAAAACATTAGATTAAATACTGATTCTGCAGTTTAATAAGGCGTGTGGTCACCTCTGACAGCCAGGCACGCTGCACAGTGATTTACCATACTTGCTATGAGATGATGAATGAGTTGTGGGCTCAAACGATTCCAAGATTCTTGGAAAGCTCCCTTCAGTTCTCTAACGGAGCTTGGTTGGTGCTAAAGGGCTGCAATTTCTCTCCCGAGCATATCCCATACATGCTCGATAGGATTTAAATCAGGGGAGTTCGCAGGTCACGACATGCGCTGGATGTTTTCCGTTTCAAGGAAGTCATCAATCAGTATCGCTCAGTGGCATGGCTCATTATCATCCATGAATATGAAGTCAGGACCAACAGCACCTCGAAACAAGCGAACATATGGCTCAAGAACTTCGTCTCTGTATCTTTGAGCAGTCACAGACAAAGAAATGGAGGTCTGTGCGGCCGTCCATCATGATGCCTGCCCATACCATTACTCCCCTCGAAGGAAAATGATGTCTTTCCGTTATGTTTCTTGGTTCAAAACGTGTTCCACGTTCTCTCCAAATCGTTACCCGCCGAGAATCACTACTCAGACTAAACCGGGACTCGTCACTGAACATCACATTGGCCCACTTTCCCACACACCAATGTTGATGTTTCAAACTCCAGTTCAAACGAGTGCGTTTATGCGCAGACGTGAAGAGAATGCAAACTGCCGTTCTTCTGGCCTACAGGCCAGCATGATTGAGTCTCCTGTAAACGGTTGGTCTCGAAATTCGTATTCCTGTGACGATTGCGAGCACCGCATCCAGTACTCTGGCAGTACTGCCCTTCTGACGTCACGCACTTATTACCAGATCTCGGTCTTGGGAGGGGTTGTGACTCTTTGTCGACCTGATAATGGTTGTCGGGTAACATCTCCAGTTCTTTGAAACCTCTGCCACAGTCTTGAGTTCACAGGCTGGTCCACGTTCAGAATTCGAGACACTTCGGTTTGTGATCGTGAGGATTCCAGGATTCCAACGATTCTTCTATTCGTAAACATGTCCAATTGGTGTCTTTGTGCCATCATTTATCTTGTTTGATGGTTAACAACGTTCCTTCACACAACAATTGCATGAAACTGGTCTGAACTGCCTATGCTGCGTGAATCAGTTTCTCCGCATTCCGCCATGCGCCGGTGTTTCGCACAGGACGTAGTTGACTGAAAAGTTTTGCATAAACCTAATTTTTCTTCTTCACCCAATTAATATCCGATGAAATTTGGAATAATTTTGCGATTTATGCTTAACTTTTGGACACAAGGATATATATATATATATATATATATATATATGAGGTAAAAATTATTTCTAAACACAAGATCACTTCACTCTCATATCAAGGTGGTTTCCAGACAGCTCCTTACTACTGATACGAATTTCTGCGCACCATGATTGGTCAGTTCGTATGGGTGATGAAATATTGTTCCAGCTTGACCAAGATTTTAACAATGAGGCACTTTTTTGAGAACAAAAGTTCCAATTAAAATGGTATGTTCCCATTAAGGCGATATGGTACACTAAAAAATCATTAAACTGTGGAAAAAAATTTTATTGGCTTATTTGATACCCCAAATCTTTATAAATATACGTGCAAAATTTCAAAGCTTTACCTGCATGTTTTCATTAAGTAATGGAGCAATGTTTGATGCTAAACAGCAAATACCACGCCTACATTTCAGAAAAGAGCCTGATAAAAAATTAATTAATTATTTTTCTAATGCGCATCAATGAGATCGACATTATATATGCAGTAATAAATCATTTTAAGAAAGAATTGTGCAATTCATGCAAAAATTCTACTTAGTGAATTATTTACTGAAGACCAAATAGATTCGGTCAAGATTTAAAAAATGTGCGTGCTTTTTATGATATTATTATGGATGAAATTAAAACTTCAAAACGGATTCTCCCAAAGCACAAATACTAAATCTCATTTTTCATAACTCAGATTATTAAAAATCTAATTCGAAAGAATAGATAAATTCTCTCATTTTTATATATGAAATATATCACATATATATATATATCCCATGCGTGCGAGATTCAACATTTTTATTATTAAAATATTTTAAGATATTTATTTAAACAAATGCACATATACAGTTCTTAGATTTTGATGTATTTTACCTATAAATTGTTATTTGATTTTGCTTTTATTCGTGAACAATACTTAAAATGCGAAGGCTTTTAAAATCATGGAAATAAAAAATGAAGGCTTAAATATCTTTAGTATATGTTGTGCATTAGCTTTGAGCATGGAATTAGCTCTGAAGTGTGTATATTTATTTTTTATAACTATTAAGATACATTTTTATGGAATATTGATCGTTCATTCTTTATTTTTCTATATATTCATTATGGCAGTATACTGTTTAATTGTTCTACATTTGTGCAATTTTTTATGTTAAGTAGTTTTAAATAAGCTAATTAACATTTCATAAAATTTTAAGACTATTCGGTAAGTATTATATCATGCTATTCCCGGGATGAAATCTTCAAACTCATATTTCTCCATGTTGAATTTTTGTACATAACTGTTATTGAAAACCCTAAGGCTTTTTTGATAATTGAAGTATGGGTTTGAAATTGTTTATACCTGTTCTGAAATGTATGCTTTGTAAAACTGTGCATGGAATTAAGTCTAGCATGTTTAGTACTTTTTCTAAAAAATTTCAAAATCAAAATTAATGTTTTTTGGGAATTTTTAGAAGTTGAACTATAAAAAAATTAATGAAAAATTAAAGAGCAGCAGCAGAAAAACCCCATGCACAGTTTTATGTAGTATATTATAAGATACTTGGAAAAAATTTTTGAAAGAAAAGAGACATATTTAAAAAAGCCTTAGGAATTTAAAAAATGCTTAAAAAAGCTAAAAAATTTAAATTTTACAAGCATTTTGCAACAAATTAAAAAAAATTTGTATTGAATTATTATTAAATATTAACCTTTATAAAATACAATTAAAACCAAATATCAAATATTAAAAATAAAAAAAAAATTCTGAAGATGGTACCATATCGCCTTAAATGTGTAAATTTCAAAAATTAAGTATCATGGAACGTCTTGGAGAATTTAGGAACAAAAATAATTATTGAAAATCCTCCTCAAAGTAGTTGAAATAGAGTAATATATTTCGAATGCGCATTATTATTATATCTAAAAATATTCTAGATAAATTAGTTTTACAATTGTTTTTAAACCTTACCTTTTTGTAATAATATTTATTGGGGAATTAATTTAAATTGTTCCATTTAAGTTCTTACCAAAATCTCGAAAATAATATTTGTTAGATTTTTTTTATTAACTTTAATAACATGTTGAAATATTTTTTTATTCAGTTAGTGTTGAATTCCTTTCTAAACTTATTTTTAGAATGTTTTTTCCGCATCTTTTGTTGTCCTTAAAACTTACCCGACTTTATGAAAGAATCGTTTAACATATTGTTTTATAAAAATGCTGATTAAAGTACTCTTAAAATTTTATGAAAATAGTATCAATGAAAGAAGCTATGATACATTTAATTCGCTTATTAGAGTAGTATTACAATGGAAATGCACATTCTATTCTGGTTATTATTACTAACAAACGTAAAATTAATTATTTAACTAATAAATAAGTACATTTTTATAAACCTAATAATATAGACATCATATTATTTTTAATGATATATATTTTGGAAAAAACAGTAATTTTAACAGTATGCAAATTTATATTCAGGCAAGCTTAATTTCATTCCGAAGAATAATAACATTGATCCAGCCAATTTCCTAAGGATTCAGACCAATTTTTCAAAGATAATTTAATAGGCACTAATGTTTATGGTAAGAGGCGATTTCAAAATCAAGATTTATAAATTACCTATTGGAAAAGAAATGTACAATTATATCAATATAAAGAGACGTAATTACAAAATATATTAAAGCAACGAGTTTTATAGTTTAACATAAAATAGAAAAAAATTAGAATAACTGCTTTAAATACAGTTTAGAACAAAGAATATCCAAACATTTGAAAAATTATTTGGATTCAAAATTAAAACTATTATTTTTAAAAAGAATACCTAAATTGTATCATTAGTGTATTACGTATTGATAAATAGGGGCTATTAATTGAATTTGTGTAATATTATTTTTCAGAGTTATCTGGAAATTTCTGTCATTTTAAAACCTCATTGTTCAGATCATAGACGGCTAGACTGTATAGTTTATCGAAGTAATATTTAAAAGAACTTATAGCATTATTAGTTTAAGGTATCCGTACACCTTCAAAACGTCATTTTCGCCGAAAATTTCGATTTTTGAATTTTGATTTTATTTTAAAATTTGAACTTTTTTTCTTTAAAATGGTGCTTAAATTTTGTTTCTATTTAATTTAGAACTTAAGTTATGGGGATCTGAATTTTACTCGGTAGCTACTTTTTGAAACCGGAAGTACAAGTCTACATTTCGGAAATTGAAAAAAATGTTTGTTTACATTTTTATTTTACAAAGTATTGCTTAAATATGCAATAGTAGAAAATTTATACACTTTAAAATATGAATTTGAGTTTTCAGAATCTTCAGAAATATAATTGGCAACAGGTTTTTACTAATATTTTTATCCAGAATCTGGCAGGAAAAGAGAGTGTGTTATTGTTTGTTTACATTTGCTTACGATTGCGCTGCACTTTCTAAGTTTCTGTTAAATCCTTTTTTATTGCTGAAAATTTTAATTTTTTTCATTTAAAATGGGAAACTTAAAACGCAGAATTAGTTCAAAGAAAAAACGACAATTTCGTGGTAATGGATCTACTAATAAATATTCCAAAAATTGTAGCTCAACATCCACCAACGCCAGTTCTTCAAAGATCAAAAGGCCTGCTGTTTTTGATGAGGAAATGGCAGAGTATGAGCATAAAACACTTACAGGAAATAGAATCATATATATTGATGTCCTCTTAAATGTTTTTTTACAACTTTGTTGCCCAAGATGTTTCGAAGAAGGCTTATTGCTTTCTGAGGATTCAAGGTATGGTTTGTGTTCAAATTTTTTTATAAGGTGTAAACATTGTAACTTTTACTCAGTGTGTTTTCTAGTTCAAAGAAAACTTTAAACTGTCCTGAAGTAAATACAAGATTTGTTTATGGTATGAGACAAATTGGTAAAGGTTTTTCTGCTGGGTTTAAATTATGTGGTACGTTAAATTTACCCAGGCTCAGTAAAACTGCGTACACTAATCATGAGAACAAACTCATGCCTGTGATTTCAGAAGTTAGTGAACTATCAATGCAAAAAGCAGCTTCTGAACTGTTAGTGTGCTACATCCTCCTAAAAATAAAATAGTTGAATGTGGTGTTTCAGTTGACGGAACATGGCAGCGTAGGGGTTACACTTCCATGAATGGGTGTGTCGCAGCTTTGTCAGTTGACACTGGTAAAGTAGTGGACATTGAAATAATGTCGTCATATTGCCCCATCTGCAGAAAGATTTCTAAAATGCCTAAAAGCATTGAATCGGAAACTTTTGCAGCAGATCACGTATGCCATAGCAATTTTCAAGCTTCTGCGTTGAAAATCGAAGCTGTTGGTGCAACTAGAATCTTCCAACGTTCTATTGTGAAGCGAGGCCTTAAATATGCACAATATTATGGTGACGGGATTCCAAGGGCTTTATCAGTGTCAAAGATACTTATGGTAAAGATAGTGTCACAAAATATGAATGCATCGGTCATGTTCAAAAGAGAGTAGGTGTGAGATTGCTCAAACTAAAGTCAAAAAATAAAAATCTGTCTGGTAAAGGTAAACTCACTGACTCTTTTATAGACCGATTGCAAACCTATTATAGAATTGCTGTTCGTAGCAATGTCGGAAACCTCTCCGGTCTTCAACAAAATGTTAATGCGGCCCTATTTCATTGCTCATCAAGTGCCAAGAAACCCATGCATGGACAGTGTCCCATCGGAAAAGATAGTTGTTGCTACTACCAGCGAGCACTATCTTGTGGCCAAAAACCAAAAGAAAAATATAAAAGTTTATCTAATGAAGTTTTAAACATGATTAAGCCTACATATTTAGAATTATGTACCAAAGAACTACTAACTAAATGTCTGCATGGCAAAACGCAAAACTCAAATAAGTGTTTTAATGGCATTATATGGCAGAGAGTACCGAAAGAAGTTTCGTGTGCCTGAAAACTTTAAAATCTGGTGCATTGGATGCTGTTATACAATTTAATGATGGGTACAAGGGTTGTGTTGACATTTTTAAAAAAACTCAATATAACTCCTGGTTATTTTACTTTAAAATCATACAAACATCTTGACGTAAAAAGAATTAACGATGCAGAACGTCATTCAACACCAAATGTAATCAGCGTAGAAAAATTTTAAAAGCAACTAGGGGGAAAAATCAATGTTTTAGAGACTAAAGAGGGTGATATTTATAAATCAGGGGCATTTTCATTATATCTAATTGTGTTTAATATTAAAAATTGCAGTTTAAAGTTTATTTCTGATTTATTTCAAAATGCATTTTTTTAACGTATTGGCATCTGACAACGTAAATATCAGAAAAAGTTGTGAACCAAATTAGTTTAAATTTTACAAGTACATTTATTTTATAGATTTAAAGAACCCCTACTATTTTCATGTTTATAGAGTTGATATATTTTTAGTAACTAAGATGTATATCATGTCTCGTAATAATTTTTTATGTGAATTTTCAATGTTCTTTTACTCGAACCTTGATAAAAATTGTAATAATTTTATTATCATTAGGAAAATGGTACCAGGCCTAAAAAATGTTATGATGATCAACATCAAATTTACAGAAAAGTGATATTTTTGTTTTCATTTGAGTTATGTGCGTTATTCTAAAATTAATTTAATTACAATTTTCACTATGTTTTTCTCCCTAATTTTTTTTGTGTTATAAGTAAAATATCAAATGTATTTTTCATAGTTTTAAGTTATGTTTCATCAGTAAAAAAAATTTTAATAGCAAATATTACAGTTTTTCAAAAAATTTTCTTCGAAGGTGTACAGATACCTTAAAGGTTATTATACAATTATGGACAAAAAAAATTAGCACACCAAGAAATAATTGCGGGAACGTAACGAAACTTGGTACGAAGGCACATGTCAAAGAGCAAATTATTAGAAATGCAGCGCGATTGCGCATTACGTATAGCCGGTAGAGGGTGTTTAACGTCGTCCTCCGTGGAGTATAAAACAGGAAACCATAGCTTGTTTGAATGTGCTAAATCGTTTACAAAGGAAGGGCTGAGGTAGACATGCCATTACGCCATTTTAAAAGACAATATGAGCAGCTGTCGCAGTTTGAGAGGGAGAGAATCATATCGGCATGATGGAATCTAAGTTGTCAGCTAGGCGAGTAGCTCGTCAATTAGGCCGCTCTGATTGTTGTGAGGAGGTGTCGGGACCAGTGTATCCGAGAAATGTCATTTACACGAAGACCAGGCTCAGGACACCCTCAACAGACCAGTCGTAGATAAGATCGCTGTATCGTAAGAAATGCACGTGTATAGCTAACTGCTTTATCGGATGCCAACCAGGCACAGGTAGCTCCTTCACTAGGAGCCCCTGTGTCTTCTCGAACCATACGAAGGCACCTGGCTGAAGGACATTTGTGATCGCGCTGTCTATTACGTGTGCTGCCCTTTGCCCCCACCCATCGACGCCTCCGTATGGATTGGTGGAGCACACGAGGAAAGTAGACTGCAGCGGAATAGAACCAGGTAGTCTTCAGAGACAAATCCAGATTCAATTACACCAGTGATGACAACCGTGTTCGTGTGTGGATACCCCATAGTGAACGCTTCAATCCTGCCTTTGCTTTACAGCGGCACCGCTCCCACAGCTGGTGTGATGGTATGGGGGGCAATTGCCTACAATACACGGTAATCCCTAGTATTGATCCGGGGGACCATGACACCCCAGCAGTATGTAATTAACATCCTGAAACCACATGTGTTGCCACTCATGCAACGGCTCCCAGGAGCCATTTTTCAACAAGTTACTGCTCTACCTCACAAGGCAAGGGTGTCACAAGACGGTTTAACGCACTGTTACTGCCCTTCCTTGGCCTGCCCAATCCCCAGATCTGTGTCCAATCGAGTATATATGGGATCATTTGGGACGCCGAGTTGTTCATCCCACGAGTTTGAATGAGCTAGAGGCAAGGTTACAGCAAATATGGAACGAAAATTCTAAATACATCATACAGAGCATGTATGCCTCAATGCCCGATCGTATTGCATCGTGCATTCGAGCTAGAGGGGGTTCAACAGGGTATTAAATCCCCCGTTCTTTTGCCTCTTTCTCTAAAATAATTTTTTGTTTTGTTTTTCTAATTATTTACTTATATCTAAGTAATCATAACGTATGTAAAATTTCGTTTCTTTTTGAGGAATCCTTCTTGGTGCGCTAATTTTTTCTGTCTATGATTGCATTATAAAGATATGAAATTATTAGTATCATAAATATAATAATAGTTTTATTCAATACTAGTTTATTATTACAGGAATAACTCGTTTATTACAGTCTCACTCATTATGAACCCACTTTGGTGCGGTTAGTAATTTGAGTAATAAATTCCAATTGGTACTAATATATTTACTCTATCAATCAGTTTGAAAAGATTTTACTTTAAATTATTACTCTCAAAAGGCTTCCTAAAAAAATACTGTCCAAATAAATGTTGGTGATTGGTCGAGGTCGAGAGGAATAACTGTAACCTGCCATATGCACTATCTTGATAGAAGAGAGGTACCTTACGGCAGATATAGACACCACTAAGTGAACACCTGTAGTCTTTTGGGTATCTTAATCCCTAGGACATCGGTTATTAGAGCCCTCTAATTCACGACACTTTAATTGTTCTGTTTAAACTTTTTTTAATTTATGTAATGTTATTTCTCAACCCATTTAAAATGAATGAGAAACGGAAGTTAGTATGCTGTTAATCTCATGGAATGCATTTAAATTTTCGTGGGCCTACGGAAGATTACTTCAAAATTACATGATCTTAGAAAATACATCTGCGGTCAGCGAAAAACTCATTACAATTCATTAACATTGCTATTATAATGATGGAAAGACTAATTCTCGCTTCAATTTTGATTTTCCGTCTATTGTTATTGATAGAATTGGAACTTCTGTTTTGAAAGTTTGAAAACCGTTGTGGGAGATTTGTTCTCCTCTAACAGCTGTTTAGATGCGACGTTAGTATTCGTCAACGAGTCTGCTGCAAATGTGAGGGAAATACTGTTTTTGTTGTAATGTAACACTTTCTTATTTCGAAAGTTTCTGTGAGTTTTGTGCAGTTACTATAATAAATTAATAATAATAATAAATAATGGATGAAGTGTGAAAGTGTTATTGTATCATATGGAAACCAGGTGCAATTTGTATACTGTTTGAAAAAAATAGATCATTTAATTCATAAACAATGTATTTAGATAATAAATAAAGAATAACTTTTTTATTATAACTATATCTACTATAACTTCTTACACATTTTTGCACAGTTTGTGCGAGTAACTGTTTTATTTGAATAAAAAAATAACATACCTAAAAGTGAAATGTAAAAATGCTATTGAATCATAAATAAAAGTTATATGCAATTTGTATGTTTGAAAATTAGAACTTTTAATTCATCATTCAGTAACTATGTCACGAAGGTGTATATCATTAGCCTATTAGCTAATATATGGATATTAATCAATAAAATGAAAGTACGTCCTGCTAGCATCCAAGCAAAGAAGTATGTACCTCCAGATGATGTGCGCTTAGCCGGTGACAAAAATCATATACCAAAGATGCCTTTCCACTATAAAAGATGTAGAAAATGTTGCACAAAGGGACAAAAATAGATGACCCACTACATGTGTGCAGAATGTGATGTCCTTTGTGCATTGCAACATACTTAATCTTTTCGTGGCAAACAATCCCCATAAAATTTAATTTTCTTTAAAACAGTGAATGGCTCCTTGGGAAGTATTCTCTCTACACTTAAAATTTAAACGTTATCACAAAATTTGGCAAAATGAAATTTATTTCCGTAAAACCACTTGTTGAATTGTTAATAAAACATAAAAAAACGGGAGAGATTCTAAAGAGAAATAAATGACCCACGAAAGGGTTAAACAGACTTTTATATTGCTGAGGACAAACCTCGCATCAGAGAAAGAAAGAGCTAATAAATAGATCTGCGAGGCTCTTATGACGAAGAAACAGAAATTGAAGAAAATATATAAACAGGAAAAGCTACATTTAATCATACTGAAGGAATATGTGAATTTATAACCAAAATGATACATATGAAAAAATGAACAATTTGGATAAAATGAAAATTTTTAAAAAAATACATGGTGTATGAAGAACAAATAGTTGAAAAATGATACAGAACATTGTAGCTGTTTTTTTTTAATTCATTTTCATTTAAATAAAATAAGCAAAACTGTTTTTCAAACAAAATTTGATTGAAACACAAATCGCTTAACTTTTATAAAGACATAATAATGCGCTCTAGATTGATTTAATGTGCTACTTCGAAATACCCAAGTGACAATATTGAATGGACAACCTCTCTCTCTCTGAATTTTAGTAATATTTTAGAAGTAACAAACTTTCCACTAACTGGGCATTCTAATAATTATTTAAACGTATATATATCACAAAACCTTAGAGTACTTGTTTTATTGATGCGAATTCATGAACTGATTTTAAAATTTCGTATGTTCTTTTTAAATGTGTACCTTTTTTCAATTCCGACTATTAGTTCACAGCCCCTATGTTTATATACTTATTTATTTATAAATCTTGTTCAAATTTTCAATCGTGTATTAAATACTTTCGATTCATTAATTCAAGTTCAAATACATTTTTCTAAATTTGCAGTGGATGGCCCTTGATAATAATATAGTTTTTTTTTCAAATATTAATGCAATAATTAAATTAATAAATAGTAATAAACACACAAAAATAGTTGTCCATCAGCATATATAGAAAGGAAAACTGCTCGTTGTGTTTCTGGACTTCTAATCCGAACGAAAACTGTTCCTGTAGAGGCGTTGAATGAATTGGCTATGAATTGTGCGTTGGACTTCTAATCTAAAGATCGCGGTTTCAAGTCCAACCTGAAATGGCCTGATTTCTGAGAATTTCATTTAATTTTTACTATACTGTTTTATTAGAAAAACTAAATTTAATGAATTAATAAATAATAACAAACACAAAAAATTGTCCAACACCATATATAGAAAGAAAAATGGAAAATTGCAAGGAAAATCGCTTTCTATTTTGTCACTTAATATTGTGATTCTGTTATATGTATTTACATGATTATATTAATTGTAACTATTTTTAAAAAAAGTAACTAAAATGAAATGTTTCTTTGTTGATCTAAGTAGGAATTCACATAAAAAACTTTTGAAAATAACTTGTTTATAATAATAATTGGTAGTTTATCCATTATATATTTTAGGACTTTACTCAGATGTGATTTTCGTTATGTACGAGGATTCATCTGCGCTTAGTCTCCTGAATGTTGAATCTTGCGTTCTGCAACTACAGTGACCTCAGCAAAACAGATCTAATGACATGCCGATCGACATCGAGCCATTGGAAATGAAATAGGATAATTGATTGTACTCTTTAAATGCTACAGCACATTGCATTCTTCAGATCAACACCTCCTTCAGAGCAGTTTTATTCACCACTGTACAATTAATTACACGAACAACTGATGTTTTAATCTTAAGCAGTATTATATATTATGGGAAATTTCCCTTTCTCAAAGTTATGCGGTTTCTAACAAGAGAATTCTAAGTAAATATCTGTAGCCTGATGTCCCATATACCCCTCTTGTAATGAATTTTGGACTTTGGACTTCATGAGTGTACTACTTTCCTACTTTTTAAATCTGAACGCTCTAGCTTTTTTGTGCGTGGTTGAAGAAGGTATATACTGAATGTTGAATAATCTTTACCCCGTATATTTTCCGGTTATGATGTCGTCTGAGCAAATTGGAAATTATATAAATAAGTAACTCGATAATACCGATGCTAGAGAAAAGTGTCTGACGGAATTTTAGCATCAAGTTAAAGACATTTAGAAAACAATTGATCAGTATGGTATCCAGAATCTCTCAGACTCAAAACCATAGGGTGTATTCTCAGGAAGTTTGTGACAGTAGCACAAAAAGTTGAGTTTTTGTACTTTTGTTTTATATGCTTCTGTACATTTAATCATTTATTGAAACCACTAATTTGTTAAACACAAATCACTTAGTTAATTAATTAAAAACTTTCACCCAATAAAATTATTCTAAATATTCTTTTAACCGATTAGAGAAAAATGAAATTATCTTTACTTTTCTAATTTATAGAGCATTTTTCAAGATTCAAAAAAATTTAATTCGCAGTTCCAAAATTTTTATAATAAATAGAGAATGCATCAAATCTTCTCAGATATCACAGATGCATATTCATGTAATAATAATATAAATATATTTGGCAAGGTTTAATTTGTCTTCACAGTTATAAATATATCTAATATATATAAAATAAATATTTTTAGATGCTTACTTTAATATTTAAAAAATTATGTTTTTTGTCAATTTTTTTACTTTATATTACCACGAAGTTTGTAATAGATCTATTATTTTCATTATGAAGGGTAGATAAACTAACACAAAATAAGTGGTTGTACGCATTAAAATATGGAAACAGATTCAAGTTAATATGATGGAAAGAACGAAATTTTACTGTTCTGTAATGAACTATAAAAATGATAAAGTTTGTAGATTGTAATAAATTTATTCTGAATCGAGAACATACAAACATTTTTGACAACAATGGGCGTATTTCAACATTGTAATGTAAAGAAAAATAAAAAAAATCTTACAATTTCAGCAAAAAAATTTTAATGAAATTTTATTATTATATTTTTGCTATATTTGATTTTTTCATAGTAAATATTTTCTTACAAATTTCGATAGTATAATTCATCTTAAGTTTCATATACATACTCATCTACTTGTAATTTATTGTTAAACTCTTTATAGGCATATATATGCTAGTGAAAAACATTTGTACCTAATCTATACAAATATTGGTGAGCGAGTATAGAGATTACCGCAGTACTTCTGAAACTTTTAATACTGGTGAACCAATTTTCAATCATAATTTCTATCGCACACTCCTTATGCAATAGTAATTTATTGAAACCAATAATAATGCACTTTGATGCTGAAGCTACAGTACGACTTTAATTATAAACCGTACAGATGAACAAGATACGTATTAAATTATGTATATGTTAATTTGAAGGAATATATATTTTAAGTAAATTACTTTTAAGTAATAGGAGTTATTAAGTAATAGTTAATATGTGCTGTTTTTCTTTCTTTAATGTTTAAATTGGAATAGATTGCAAAATGATATCTAATTAAAGATCTATTTCCTCCATCATCCATTTCTAAAAGTACAAATGTCATTAGAAAAATAGTCTAGTCCAGCGATACTCAACCTGCGGCCCACCGGGCCTTCTTAAGTGCCTTGTTCATAACCCATTGCTCTGAGAAATTCATTTATTAATTTATAAAAATTTGGTGGAAAATTCTTTGTTAAAAAATCAAATATATCAATTTTGCTTTTTGCTGTCGATGTCGTATGGGTGCGAATTGATATATTTCGTTTCAGATTAGTGATAATAGACAACAGTGGAGTACCGACTATTTTATAAGTGGAATTAATTAACATGCTTTTATGAGTTTCACTTGCATGTAACGGAATCTTAAAACTGGACTTTTTCCCACTTTAAAAGATCGGATTAATTCGAAGTTTTGCACACTTGTCAAGGACCGATGACAATACAATAATTTCATAATTTTGTTCCATTTTCCTTATCAGGATCGACAGGAATAACGATAATCAGATTTGGCGATGATACCATATACCACTTCCAGATTTGGTGACTTATTGCATATACAATTTTCAAATTTGGCGACTACTTCCCTGTACAATTTTCAGATTTGACGACTAATTCCGTATATCATTTCCAGATTTGGCAACTAATTCCAGATTTAGCGACTAAAAGAATAAGGTGTAACCCTAAAAGCCAGTGTTTTTAATTTAAAGCTAATTATATGTGTGTAAAATACACTTGTGGTTAATACAAAAAAGACAAACATAAAAAATGTTCTTTATGTGAGAAAGGGGAGGGTGGGTATGCGTTAGCAATTCCTAAACATTATATAAACATTGTTCTGAAACTGAAAATAAAAGGCTCGTGCATGTGCTAAAAAAATAATTTATCTTCTAACTGCTAAATATTTTTTGTTTTGTTTTTATGAAGCAATACGTTTAGAAGTGATGATACGAATTAACATTAAAAGAATACATTTAAAAGGGGATAATACGATTAACACTTAATATTATCATGTTTTTATTAACTCGCTTTCTTAAATGTCTGTCTGGGTGGAATTTTGTAAATGATTTTAAACTGTGTGACTTTCCGATGATTTACAGACTTGAAATTTGGACCATAGCTCAGAAGTAGATGAGAATGCATAAAAATGTGAAAAAAGAAATAAAAAACGAAAAGGAGGAATTTTATACTTTTTAGTCCGTTATAAAAACATGGTACATTAATTTTTTTAATTCGAACTTTTTCTACTTAAAATACTTTTAATTGTTAGACCTGTTCTATAGAGACGGAATCTAATATAACAATACGGGACTCATCCGAGGCCCCGTAAGTGTGGAGAATAAATACACATCAGGCCCGTTAAATAATATCCATTGAAGAGCAACACTAATTCCAGAAGTGACGTAATTTGTGCTTGAAATATCAAACTCGAGGATAAATTCAACAATGAATAAATGATAGTTTAAAAAACTACAAAACCACGCTTTTATTGTAGATCGAACTTAAAAAAGAAAAATAAAGGATAAATTTAAAAAAAACTAAGAAACGCGCTTTTATACTGAATCGAACTAAAAAGTAAAAAAATAATTCTTAATATAAGAATAGAATGATGAACGAGAAAATTAATTTCACTGGGGTAAAGCGTGGGGTGCTTTGTACTACATTTTTACACTAACTCAGCATTTCTGAATAGAAGTTAGAAACAATAACAATGATATATTTATAGACCACCCCACGTTTTTAATACAATGACATTAATTTTCTCGTTCATCATTATATTCTTATATTAAAAATTATTTTTTTACTTTTTAGTTCGATTCAGTATAAAAGCGTGTTCTTTAGTTTTTTTAAACTATAATTATATTTTAACTATCTTTCATATCATGCAAGTGAACAATATTCGAAGAAGATAGGTTCTTTCAAGATGATTGTGAAATTGACTATTTTGTAGTGAAAAAAAAATGGTTCAGTAATATTGTTTGATTTGTCCCGAAATATGTATTTAAAAAATACAAATTAAAGGGAATCGTTCAATGACACTTTTCCTCGAAGATCTCTTTCAAGAGATGATAAATTAACTTTCTTGAATACTCTTTACAACAGTAAAAAAAATATTTGTCAGTAGTAATGTCTCAACGATAACAAAGGCACACTATTGAATTTGTTATACCATTGGTTATCATATGAAACTGTTCACTCGCGCAGAAATTGTGAAATAATAGTCCTAAATGCTTCCCATTAAGAAAAAATTCAGTGACGAAAATAAAAAAAAAATGTAAAAATATTAATAACAAAAAGCAAAATAGGAGTTATAATATTTTCATCAATCTCATTTTCTATGTTATATTGATCTTAAAGCCTTTTTTCATTCCCCCATTAATCCTCATATTGTGCCTCGCGTGCAATAGCTAACGTGTATGCGGCCCGGATTAAAAAAGGTTGAGTATCCCTGGTGTATACTGGTACTGCACCCCATAAATCTGAACCTCGGCCAAGCAATAAGTACACCACCTACGCTCTGTGTCTTGTGGTCCCTTATGGCTTCATATTTTATTTGATGAAGTTCTTTAGAAAGCATTTGAAAATTTTCCTTACGTTGTGGGTTAATCGTTTTTTTCATATTAACTTTCACTATCATGAGGAATGTACGTTATTTCAGCAGATTCTTCCTTTGCGTGATCAGGGATGAAGAGTGAATTAAGTCTTCCTTTTCATCTTACCGCTAATGTACAATATTTCAATAATATACTCATGTCCAAAAATTAAGGATAATTCAGAATCACTCAGAAATTGAACTCTAAAATAAAAATTTCACCTGTAGAATTATCAAACACATCTTGAAGAAGAATATGAAAATTACAGGAAACCACCAGATGGCGCAGATAGTACGTCACAATGACGAAAGTGTAAAATAGGGGTATATAAGGAATGGTGGCAAAGAAGTAAAATTGTTCACAAGCGCTTTAAAAGCCTTTTAGTGCAATAACGGCATAGTTATGGCACAAAGGAAGCATTTGGATGATTTTTTACGTGGTAGAATTATCGGACGACTGGAATGTGAACGTACACAACTGGAAGAATCCGAGGAACATGGAATCGCCCAGAGTGTCATCTCCAGGCCTTGGCAACGATTCCAAGCTGATGCTAATGTGAGTAGATGTTACAGCACAAGTCGCCCTCGAG
Organism: Trichonephila clavata; assembly: GCA_019973975.1. Lineage (NCBI taxonomy): Eukaryota > Metazoa > Arthropoda > Arachnida > Araneae > Nephilidae > Trichonephila > Trichonephila clavata. Next base: position 112,794 of record BMAO01007958.1, on the reverse strand, counting down.
TTACAACGCCGAATGAGGATCGGTAATTGGCTGTTACTGCCAAAAAAAAAAAGACGAAGCACAGCATCAGACCTATCTCGTCAGCTCTCTTCAACTACCAGTACGACAGTTTCAAGGCAGACCATGTACAGACGCTTAGGGCACATTGGTCTATATGCTCGTAGGCCTGTCAGATGTGTTCCCCTTACCGCAACTCACTGTCGTCTGCGATTAACCTAGAGTAAAGAGCATGCATTGTGGACACCGCAACAGTGGTCTTGTGTGATGTTTTCCGACGAGTCCAGGTTTAGTTTTCAGTCTGATTCTCACCGGACTTTCATATGGAGAGCGCCAGGTACCGGTTACCACCAAGAAATCACCATTGAACGACACCGTTACGGTGGTGCAGGATGGCTCGTTTGGGGAGGAATTATTCTTCGTTCCAGAACTGACCTGCATGTTCAGAGTGTAACGATGACAGGCCACATCTATCGGGATGTCATTCTGAAACAACATGTACGTTTGTATTGGGGCGCCATGGGTGCTGAATTTCTGTTTATGGATGATAACTCCCGTGCTCACCGTGCAAACATTGTAGACGAATGGCTTCAATCGAAGGATATCACCCGTATGGATTGACCAGCATACTCACCGGACTTGAGTCCAGTAGAGCATATGTGGGATATGCTTGGCCGACGAATTGCAGCCCGTCAACCCCCTCCCACCTGTCTACCGGAACTTCGGAGTGCATTGCTTGATGAGTGGTGTAATATTCCCCAAGATCTTATTAATAATATGATACTCAGCTTGCGTAGGCGTTGTAAGGCCTGTATTGCATCTTCCGGTAGACATATTAGGTATTAACCATCATACTAACTATGTTATACTGTTTTTTGTAAATAGGTTCTTTTTTGAGATTGCTCCAGGGAGTAAAAATTGCAATTTTTATTAATTATGTCAAACATATAGCATCTTTTTTGTTCTTTACCTTTTGTTTAATAAATAGACTTTATAAATAAGTCAAATTTGTTTTGCTTCTGTCTCTTTCTTTGCCTGAACTTCATTATCCTTAATTTATGGAAATGAGTGTAATAAGAGTAATGAATTTTTTATCTTCCTAAATTTTTTGTTCTAGATCTGGGTTATGTTTTTCTTTAGAAAGAGTCGTACTTTAGCTTTAAATCGAAACGCAAAAAAAAAATCTCCATCTTGGGATTACAGGAATTCAATCCAAATTTTTTTTTTATTTGGTTACAGGATTAAAGATTGAAGCTTTTATTTTTGATGACGTAATATCGCCAGAAGTTATACATAAATTATATCAATTTGAATGTATTTTTATCATCTCTGGAAGTATTTTGTTTTATTTCATTCCAGTTATATTTTTTTAAAAAAAATCTTTCATTTTCGATAGGTGTCTCCCCCCTTTTAGGGTTATCCCCACCCTCTCTCCAGGGAGTGTGCCCCACAGCTTGAGAAAAGCTGGATTACCGAGATATAAAATATTCCAGTGTTTTTGAAAAATATAAGCATATTTTAATTTAACTTTAACATTGACTTCATATAACTGCTGCACCAATTTTAAAGGAAATAAATCACGTTTATCACAAATGAGATACTGAAAAACGTAATTTTGGTTTCAGAAATACCATTACAATGAATAAAATACTATTTTGTTAAAAATCTTTTTAAATGATAAAATATTTTTATAAAGTAAATAGATTAAATAAACTGGAAAAAGATTTATTCCGAACAGTTTTGAAGATAAAACATTCTTTTAAAACATTGTTGTTTTTATATTTCTTATTTTTAAAAGGAGGAATTTTCACGTTATAAAATATTTAAAAACTAATACTATTCTATTTGCAAAAATAAGCTTTTATCTAAATGAATTCAATACATTAAAATAAACATGTTTTTTGTTTTTTACACGAGCAAACGTGTTTTTCTCTGGTGTGGGAATTAATAAAGGGATCTAATAGTATTCTAAAAAAGTCTAATTTATACATTTTTTATTAAACAATATAAATATAAATTTTAAATAAAAATAGCATTTAAATAGTTCATGAATATTTTACTTTTATACCTTTTTATTTCTAAAATAGTGCTTGTCAAACCAAATTGAAATCACACGAAGCAGAATTAGTTCTAGTTATATGCCTTGTAGAATTTACCAGAATAATTACTTTGAAAATTACTCCAAAATGTTTCTATATACACTGCTGGCCAATAAAATTACACCTTGAAGGAAAGAAAATGCTAAAAAAAAGTATTGTACGTAAACAGTAAGACATGAAGACAAAGTGATTAAATTTGCAAGGAGTTTGGTGGCTTACAGACATGCTAAATCAGTACAAACAACTACCACCACTGGCAACTAAAACTGCCCTTACCCAGTTAGGTACAAAGTCGAACTGGGCTTGGATGATAGGAATGGGAAATTCATTCCATGCTACGTCAAGTCTATCCCGTACTTCATCAATACGAAGTGGGATATCTGGTTTTAAGTAATCTTGTTGATAAATTGTGTTCAGGATCTTAAAAGAGAGTAGGACCCAACCATTAGACGTAAGATGACAGAAATATGCTGATCGAGTTCAAATTAATATCAATCCAAGCTAGAGATGCACATGTCGTTTACCCAATGGTTATCCAAACCGTTGGGTAAACAACATGAAAGGTGTTTTTTCCTTTTTATTTTTTTAAATAATGATTTCCTGATAAGTAAGGCTTCGCGACAACATTCTTTTTGGAACTTTAGTGAAAGTTTGTAGTTTTGATTGAGTTTACTACCGATAAGAAATATTTCACAAGAAAGATGAGGAAAATTGATTCTGAATGTAACAAATAAAAACATGTAATATTTCCTATGTGAAACTGTTATATTTTATTTTAAATGTTAACTTAAGAGTAGCTCTTTTTATTAAGGGATTTTTAAATAAAAATATTCTGGGATGTACAATAATTATTATCAAACTTAACCATTGTTTCCTATATTAATATTTTTCAATAACAGCTCAGACAACAGATTGCACATAATGGAAATATATCGAAACAAAAAAACGGGTAAAAAAGTTTAAATTTTATACTTATTTTTCTTCAGTATTAAATTATATGCGATTCAAATTTCAAAATATACAGGCATGATGATTAAATATTATGCAAAGTTGGTCTAACTGTACCGGAATAATGGAAATTATCATTAAAAGGACAAGGAAAGGGAAATTAATCATTCATGATTTATCTTGGCAATTAGATTTATAAATTTAAAAATTAAATAAATTTTCTCTGAGGGGATTTTAATTCAAATTGGCCTTCAGCTTTCTATGACTTTGCTTGATAATTAGTTCCTAGTTTATTCACATACCGGAAAATAATCATACCTTTTTCTCCCCAAAAGGTAAACTTCAAAATTTTTGTTGTTGTTTCTGATGTTGTTCCTTATGCCATTTATCTGACGGTGTCAGCTCGAGGCCCATGAAATTCATCGTGACAAGGGACTAGGTGTACGCCTGTCATTAGCTTTTAGCTTTGAGCACCGTGCAGCTTACAGTACCATTTGGCTTGGTTCATACACGATATACGGCAACAGCTGCTACGACCACGCACAAGACTTTTGGACCCACTGATTTAAAGAGCACGTACTCCGTGTGTACTCAGAGGGTATCTTGTGACATCGGGCATCTAACCCAGGCCCTCCGGACTGGCGTCCGATGCCCTAACCACTAAGCTACCCACGGCCCTCAAAATTTGTAAAGCAGGATGATGCAACCTTATATCATCCGCGTATTTTCACCAATTAAAATCGCCTTTACCGGAAACCTTAAGATGCTAACCGCATCCCATTGACCAAAATTATGATTGATGGGGTGAAAAGTAACGTCGCGCTGTTCAACTACACGAGGGCTTTTTGGCGACAGACCTCGTAAATTTGGACCATGGTCAAGTGACGAAGACGACACCGGAGCTGGCACTCCCTCTTCTAAATACCACACTACAGACGTTTGAGCTCTCGACAAATTTAACGTTTAAAGTTTCCCTACACGGCGGGTCTTTAGTGGTACTGGGCTCGAACTCGTGACATGCCAGCCACAATCCGATAATTTAAATTATAAGAGTTTAAGATCTAGGGAATCAACACAATTCATGCTTTTGTGTGTCACCGTTTGTTGTGTTTTTGTTATGCTCATCGTGTCACAGCTTTATCTGTGTGTAAAAAAAAATGTGAATTTTAAATCTACAATATGTCTCCTCATCAACTCATTCAGCGGTTGTAAGCAAATTAGTTGATTCTATCACCCAAAATGTCCTAATAGAAATGAAATCTTCTCACATGTATAGATAATATATTTATTACTTCAAGTAATGAAAAACCTATAATGTACCAAGTTCTAATTCATTAAATATGATTTATGAATATATATACATATATACAGATGGAGGACAAAGTAATACGAACACCTGTGAAAAAAGTATGATGTATTTCACACCTGCAGTACAGCCCTGCCACCTGCATGAGAAGTCTGCCACCTAGTGAGCTTGAAGATAAAGGTATCAGTCTCTCAAGAGCAGTCATCTGCGTTGCATGCGTCCATTGAACTGCGTGTTATAACTTCATGTTGTGAAGATTTATGGCAGAGTGGCAATTCGTAAACCCTTGATGACAGCAACTAACGCTTTCAAGCGACGCCAATGGTGCAGAGATTACAAAGCAGTGGAAGCAGGTAATATAATCAGATGAATCGTCATTCACCCTATTTCAGACGACCGGACGCATTTAAATCTGGAGAACGCCCAGAGAAGCGTTTAATCCTGAATTCCTCTTGCCGACTGTGAAGCATGGGGTTGGCTCCATTATAGTATGGGTTGCGATATCTTGGAGTGGTCTTGGACTACTTGTTATTCTGCATGGGAAAATCCAATCAAATCACTATCTAAGCATTCTAGAAGATCATGCCCATCTTTTTGTCCAAACTGTATTCCCTGAAGAGCGACCGCTTTTTCAAGACGACAAAGCCCCTATCCAAACTACTAGATGTGTTCAAGCGTGTTTAGAAGAGTATGACGATGAAGTTGAACATCTTGCCTGGTCCCTTCAGTCTCCGGACGAATATTATTGAACAGTTATGGGGGTATTTGTTGTCCAATCTTCGTTCCCGATTACCACCTCCATCCAGCCTTTGAAAATTAAAGACCGATCTGCAGTAGAAATGGCTTAATATTCTTTTAAATATTGCCCATGACCTTTATGCATCTATCCCACGTCGCATTAAATCTACACTTCAGTCAAAGGGTGGTCCAGCTACCTATTAATAAAGATTTTCCATTTTGTCCTCCACCTGTATATATATATATATTTAATTCAAAAATTACACAAAATATTTATAAACCTAAGATTACTAGTCATGATAGTAAAGAGTATTGGCCACATCTGTATCCTAGCAAATTTCCGGCCTTAAAAAGCGGGATTTCAGGTTTAAACAAAATTTTGAGGCCAACCAGCCTTCACCTGTATTTGTCAATACTCTGGGCCATAGGGAAAGTAAGAAATATGAAGAGAAGTTTAACTATTATTACACATAAAACCAGAATCTATTAATATAAACGATCATATTATAGCCTATAATATTTACTAGTATATGTTAAAATCAAAGCTAAAAGCAATCAGATTACCACGTGAATACAGTAATAACCATTTTTTCCGCGCGACAGAAAGGGTTGTATCAGTAACGCATAAAATTAGTAAGTTATAATAAAATAACATTACGGTATCGGAACACGTTTGGAGTACTTTTTAAAAATAGCATATTAAAACATCATAAATGCCTTTTTAGGGATGATTACAAATAAATACTAATATTTAACTAACAATATATTTTTAAAAATATATAATTGTGATTTTTGAAAAATTTAGATAAGTAAAGTTTAAGCAATATTTTTGAAACACTTCAAAGCAATTAGAGAAAAAAATAATTAACAAAAGGATTACGAAAACAAATTGGATGCATTTATCAAGAGTATGTACTAGAATTTTAATTTTTTATTAACATTTTAGAGCTGATTGAGAGAGAGAGAGTAAATATTATAGGAAAGGTGTCATTTTTATGAGACTATTATTTAAATAAGTGGCCATAAATAAAAAATTATTCATACAATAAGAAATAGTTTAGTACATACTCTAGAAAACAATATAAGTATCAGGTTCAAAAAGTTTTATAGAAATACATACATAATATTTTGAGTTATCAGACTCAACGTGAATACATTATGCGTAAAAAACAATATGGAGAAAAATGGATTTAAAGTTTAAACTTTTGTTGTTTCAATATAAAGCATAGATAAAAATCCCCAGATTTGTATGGTATGCCCTCTACTTCAGCTTTGGCTAATTTTCTTTTCTTTCGTGACCTATCTTTTTTCTGGTGGTTTTTATTTCAGATAATGAATGACGCTTTGATTCAGTAATGCCCTCCTAATCGAGTTGAGCAAAACCTCTTACAGTATTGACACCGATTTGTATTTTAGCTTGGTTTAACACATTTAACAATCCTTGAAAACCTTTGTTAAATTGTATGACAGCCATGAGAGCTCCTAATCTCAGAGTTTGTAACTCGACAAAAATATCTTTCGGGATAAATTTCCACAGAATGCCATTAAAACTTTCATTTTCATTCTGTGTTTTCCCGTATAAGCATTTATTCAATAAATGTTTGTCACATAGTTTCATATAATGAAGCTTAATGATTTTAATTATTTCTTGTGGTTGTCTCTTGCCAGTATCAATATGCATATTTCGGTCAAATGCAGATTGTTGAAATTTGCACCAACTGTCGGGTCCAACTGGACCTTGGCCATGCATTGGTTGGTTTTTGTTGGAACAGCAATGATAAAATGCTGCAATTACTGCTTTTTGCATTTTTTCTATGTTATTGACATTTTATCTGATAGCAATACGATAATGATTTTGAAGTTAATCGATGAAACTATCAGTTAATTTCTCGCGACCTCCCAGAATTTTTTGCTTCAACTTCCACTTTCGAAGCCTTGAGCCAACGCACTTTTGAATATGACCAATACATTCAAATTTTTTAACGCTGATTTCACCATAAACATTTTTAACAGCACTAAACTTTTAGAATCCCCATCTCCATAAAAATGCATATATACCAATTTTCTCATCTGAACAGATCTTTCAAATATTCGATACACACCAACAGGTTCCATCGCACCAGATGAGCCAACATGTTAAACACACTCATGTGAAATTTTGTCTTCATATTTCTTCGGACATAATCTGCTCATTTTTGACATGACTTCAATGTCTAAAACCTTACCAGTATCTACAGAAATAGCACTAACACATCCATTTAAAGAAAAGTGTGTCCTCTATGCTTCCATATTCCATCGACTGACACACCGCATTGAACAGCTTCATTGAAATTATTCTTTTTGTGAACCTCAGCTGCAGCCTCATTCATAATTGTATATGCAAAATCCTTAGAAACATGTTCTAATTTTTTCATGACATCTGAATGCTGTCTTAGAAGGAGAGTTCACATTGATTGCTGAACACAGCTTCCATGCAGCAGTGTCCATTTCCAATGATTCTTAGACCAAAAACAAAAGAAAGATAGATACTGTGCATTTTGTTAACTTTCTTAGATGTACAAAAAGAGCTGGAAAATGTACAGTTTTTACATTTTAATATCATATATTAGATGCTAAATCAAACACAGAATCTTCAAAAAGTTGAATCTCATTTTCGAAACATTCAGGACAGCATAATAAGGAAATCACATTACTTAAACTTTTTTAATTAAAAAGTACGTTCTTATCTTCATTTTCTACAGTTTGACATTTTTGAATCATTTTGAAGTTTAATTTCACTTGCAGTTGAGAGATGCAGATCTGACATTTTTGTTGATCTTACTAGTGTATCTATTACCTTTAAATTTATATTTACTAGTAGGATTTTGATTATTGTGATTACCTGTAACATAAGAGGGAACAAAATTTAAATAATAAAACTAAAATTTCGTAAAAAAGAGTAACAACGTCAGCAAAATCTATCAAAGCACTCGAGCTAAAAGCGATTGAAAAGCGATTGAAAAGTTTGTAAACACAATCACTTATTGCCAAACTATTGGAAGAAATGTTGTGTTGCCACTAAATTTTAAAGCACTAAATTATTTGTATTATTTCCTAAAAATAATTTTAAAACTGTATTTCCAAAAGAACTGCTCCTTAAACTAATTTTTGACAGATCATGAGCCATTTAAATGCCTACTTCCGGTAGATTAAAGACTCACTTCCAGTTTTTTTTAATTTAGAAAACTGAATATAACTTGACGTAAAAGTAACGTAGAAACAAAACAAAGAATGTTTTGGAATGCCAAAAGATAACTCTATTCAATGAAAAAAAAATTTTAAAATATGTTTTTTGACAGAATTTGGTCATTTTAACTTGTTCGGATACCTTAAGTCTATATATGAACATTTAAAAGCTCTAAATATTTTTTAAAAATTCATAGAAAATAAAAGTGCAGCCCAGTCATATACAATTAATTTTAAATAAAATATATTATTATTAATTTACTTAGTATGAGGCGCCATCTATCGATTAACTGTACAACTAATTAAAAATGCTATTGTTTACATATTTCATTACACTAAACTGGTAGAAATATAAATGTAAATAGAATTAGAAGGGTATCCATGTTCAATTATATATATATAGTTTATGAATATAGAGTATAGAGTATATATAGAGTATAATATATAGAGTATACTATATAGTATAATCTATATATAGTAGTATATAGAGTATATGAAGTTTAATCACCAAAATGGTTATTCTTATACTTAACGTATTTTAACGTAATTATAAAAATGTATATATTTATTGTAATAACTTAATTATAACTCTTTTTAAGGAGGAATTGATATTAGTGTTTTCTAGTTTAATGTACTTCTTAATTTTACCACAATATAAACCAGATTTAAAAAAAATTATATTGTTTTTCTTCAAAAATAATGTAAACTAAATGCGTAGTTCTCTGAAATTCAACGTAATTGCTAACAGGTAAATTTGCTGGAAAGAAAGTTTCACTAAACAGGAAAATGTCTCTCATAAAATTATTGTTAGCCGTATTTATTTATTTATTGTACTCAAAAATTAGATATAAAACCTACTTTCTCTTTAATATCTAACTACATTTATTATAAGGCGCTCATTTGATTCTTCAGATAAAAGAGTTGTAAAATTTTAGAAGTAGCAAACACGAAATAAAATACTGTTAACATTTTAAGTTATTTAAATACTTTTGTAAGTGATGTGTAACTCTTAAATTATAAATTATATAATTCAAGATAAAAAAAAATAATTTAAACTTTCAATTCAGAATAAAACGAAAAAAATAAATTAAAATATCTGAAACTTACGCTTCATAAAAAGCTCCTGAGATCAATTCTATTTTTTTAATCTGAATCTTTCTCTAAGTTTTTATTTATGGTTGCACGAAAAATTTCCGGACATTCTAAAAAAAAAATATAAAAAGATATAAATACATGTGTTATGGATAGCGTAAAATTATTGAATGTAGTATTATTTTAAAGTTTTAACGAGTTGCTCTTAAAAGTCGCCAATAATAAGGAGAGTGCAAGCAACCTAATAATGTTGGTGAAAAGTATCCCCCTCCCCAACTACGAACAATTGAAAAGTTGTAGATGGATCAGAAAATTTTCTTCTATGGGGGAAGGTGGGGAAATGAAGAGTCTCTAAATATTTTGGTACATCAGTTATACCGAGCTAATCGAACCGAAGTAAACGGGAAAATATTTTTTGATACAGCGTATGTATCACCGAATTCTAAAGGTTAAGTCGTAGAGGTTAAGAGAACAGATTATCTCTGCACTGGTTTTCTGTCACAAGAGATATCACTCCACACCCTCACACATGAGACAATGGCTGAATCTCTCCTAAGAAACAAAGGTTGATTGGGTATACTGACCCGGTCCTTTCGCACATTTTCTGCTCCAAGATAACATAGAGATTCATCGTTAAATGCTATGCATTACCAGTCTTCATTCAGCCATGATGGTTGGGTACTATATTAATCTAGAACCTAAAGGATTCTCTCGATGCTGATTGGTTCAATAAATACATCTTAAATGTACTTTTGAACGTATTAGTGACATAAACAAATGCACTGAAGTGGCTGAAGGTACCATATTTGGAAGAAGCTGCATCAGAGTAAATAACAGAGAATGATGTCGTCGATGATAATGCATTTCATAATGCTTAAACAGCGTTATGGGTTGTGCCTCTATGTAACTGTAACTTCAACTATCAAGGGGGGAAAAGTTGACAGAAGTTACTTACTTCAAGCAATGCTATTGGCGAAATAGATACGCCCGCTATGAACGACATTAATATGTACAGGCTTTGAAAGTTTAACTATTGGTATGCTTATTATAAAGGAATTTAAATTAAATTTTTCATTAATATAATCAAGTTGTTTTCTTTCTTTTTGTGTGTGTGAAAAAGAACAGGATAAATGAGAATAATACTATAAAAAATTAAACAACAATAAAAAGCAAAAACAGAAATACCTCGTATGATTCACTAAAGAAACCAAAGTCACAATGAAATAATATTGCAATGAAACGTGTTAAATAGTTGACTCACTCAAGGAAGATCGAGTTCTAGCAGTAATGTTTTAGAGCTGGTACGATCTCCCAGGAAGACTCACTACATCTGTTAAAACATCCAAGCAAAATTACAAATTTAAAACAGAAAAACTTGTAAATCTCTGAAAAACTCTAAATCTCTAAAAAGAAGTTGAAACATTTGAAAAGTTCCGACGAAGTATATCAGGGAAAGCACAATAAGGTTGTATAAGCTTCTGCAAATCATGTTATTATATTAAGTAAACAAACAAAAAAGCAATTAAACAAAGTAAAGAGAACTCTGTAATACTATTGTAACTCTACCATATTAAATTAAATTCTTACAAAAAAAATTAGTAATGGATAAATAAGTAAACAGAACATTCTTAGAAGGAAATAGAACTGCTATACAATACTTATGTAAGTAATAATATTTATACAAGTATAAAAGATGTATGACCCCTCTAAATAGAGACATGCGTTTTGAAAAACATTGTCCTGGAGGAAGGAAATATTCAATTGAGTTTATAACTGAAGAACTTATTTAAAAACATAGAAAAAATTTAATTCGTATAATGGAATTTTTCAATATAGTAAACTAAATTTCCTTAAAAGTGTGTCAGTTGGTCCAAATAATCTATACATAAGAAAATCCTTTCAAAAAGAGCAGTGTAACACGTAACCCAATTCGAAAAACAATATCAAAGTAGCATTTGAATTGTTTTTAAATTGAAAATGTGTATATGAAGTATAAGTCAGCGATAGCTATTCAGAGAGTGCGCAGTAAAACTAGAGAGATGACTGATATCAGTTAGCTTTAGGAAAGAAGAATTTTGGCTTTTGAAATTTACTAATAACTCTCCCAATCATTAATAAAGCTTTTTTCTCGTTTATTTTCAAGAATGTGGTTTATAAAAGAGAAATACGTAATTTTCAGATAAATTGGTATTTCTGTTATTGTCATCAGCATAAACTCAGCATAGATTTCAGAAATTAAGTTATTAGTTATTCACGAGATACTATAAAGTAGTGAGAGATCTAATGGTTAAAGACCTCGTAATTTGAAACCACATTTAAATCATGCGGAAACCACCGGACTTAGCATTGCGTTATGAAAACTATTCCATCACGTGAACAGAAAGAGTTTGAACCTTAACATATTTAACGTGCATTAGAACCTTCACACGACAGGACTTCAGGAGCTCTAGGGCTCGACTTCATGACACTTTACAATAAGGAAGATTGCAAGATGAATAGAGTTTTGTAAGATTTAAATTTTCGATTTCATTAAATAAATAATGGTGTATAACTTGCTTTGATAACAACAATTCATTGCAAAATAACAAAGTAACTGTTAATTATAATAATGTAACGTTTGTTTTATTGTACAGTCCGTTTCTTTTTTCTACATTTATCACGAAAGCTTCTTCATGAACGACTCGGGTAAGCATTTGGAAAACAAGTAATATTAAAAAAATATGTCACTTCCTTCTTTTACTGTATTAATAGAAAGTATTTAATTAACAACTGAACATTTAAACAATATATATATATATATATATATATATAGAAAGAGAGAGAAAGTTAGAGAGTGGACTAATAGTAGGAATTGAAGAAAGAACATGATTTGTCTGCATTGTCGTAACTATGCAGACCCGATTTGCCTAGTTTGGCTGCTTTAATTTAATTAATGAATTAATATTTAAAAAAACTGTACTAACATTAAGTGTCATCAATTGGAAGTTTAAAAAACTTTATTTGAACTTGATTTGAAAAATTGAAAGCAATTTTTAACAATTACAAACTAAAATAGTAAAGAACTTAGGAATAGTAAAGAACTCATTCAACAAATTAAAGGTAAAGATATATTTTCAGTATATAGTTTTGATATTTAAGATATTTTTTAACTCTATTAATATTTATGATATGATTAAAATACTTGTAAAATTACATAAAGATAATTTATTTAAAAATGTCAATTATGATACATTTGGTTCTCTACTTAATTTTTTTCTAAAATAGAGCTATGTATATCATAATGGTAAATATTATCAACAGATTAAAGGTTTGCCACAAGGTGGCCCAACTAGCAACTGTTTTGCCAATTTATATTTACATTACTTTGAAAACAGTTTCATTACAACTCAGAATATTACATTTTTCACTATACAGATGATATAATCATGTTTGGCAAGAAAGATAACTTTAAACCTAATATTAATTTTTTTTTATCTACAATTTCTTAATTTAATACAAACAAATAGTAACAACTATGAAGCAAATTTTCTTCCTATAGAAGTTGAATTGAAATATAATAAAATAGTTATTGATATTTATGATAAACAAGAAGACTTTAAATTCAATATTATAAAAGTACCACATTGGGAGAGTAATATCCACGTTCCTATATTCAGAAATATTGTTATTAATTGCATACAACGTAATAAATTTCCATTTTCAAAAGATCAGAAAAAAATTTTAAAAATCATAAACATTTTATTAAATACTGCTTATTTCAAAAATACCCAATTAATTTTTATTAATAGTTATTTGAATAAAAATGTTCTAAATAGTAAGGACTTAAATTTCACAGTTTATTAATAGTTTATTATTATAAATTAATTATTTTTCCTATATAGTTATAGTTACCTCCAAATTCTATTTTGGATGAAATTACTTACTCTCTGAGTTTTTAAAAAAAATTAATTTAATTTAATTAATTTTTTTAAATCATTTGTAATTTCAGTATCCTTAAGTAATGGTAGTATGCTTACAATTTTTAATTTTCTATTTCTATTCTTTTCATACTTTTCCTAAGTGCTACTCTTTATCCATTCCTATGCTTCGAATTTGCATTTGGATCCATAATCTGGTAATAACTTGTTTTTTTTACTCAGATTTAGCGCGGGCTCTGCATTTTTTAGTGCAATTTTTAGCAAGTTACCTTTTTCTCATAGTGGATTTACATTTTCGATCAATTATTTTCAACAGGTTTTTGCTCAGTATTATTAACAGAAAGAAGGAAGTTTGTCTGGCCACAAAACATGTTCAACCCCACTTTTATATAAACTATTTTTTATATAAGCTGTCCTAAGTCAGTAATGTTTATTATACTGTAGCATCCATTCTTTTGTATGTTTTATATTTAACTGTAATATTTTAAGTTTTAATAAACCTTTTAAACTCTGTTGTCTGGTTATCTTTCAATTTCAATTATTTAAGTTTTGATCATGTTTTTTCATCTCTCTCTTGTAGAGAAATTTAGATTATATATATATATATATATATATATATATATATATATATATATATATATATGTGTGTGTGTGTGTGTGTGTGTGTGTGTGTGTGTGTGTGTAACATGACTTGGAGTAATGAAAAGTGCAGCCGTTTACTATATGTTACTATATTCCAATTATTGAGCAAAACGTTCTGTACCTCAAACCATGACTGGAGACGAGTCTTCTTTCAAGCGTGTCATTCGTGCACCTTTTTCCTGTAATTGTGCCGAATTTGTAGCTAAAGTGTTTATGCGGGAGGTGGATTGAGTTGTCCTGGTAAGAAGTGTACCCCAACTAATATATAACGGGCTGTGGATTCATCATATATAGATAGAGAGAGAGAGAGTGGATTATATATAATAGTAGGATTTAAAAAAGAAACTCTTGAAGTTTTCTTCTATTCTTTATTCTTTATAATGAAACCTTAGGAAAATTTTTGAGAATTATTCTAGTATTAAATGTGGCATGGAATATAGCATATTCATCGCGTAAGCTTGATTCTGAAATTGGATTTCCGGGAAAAGAAATGATTTTAATAAAAAAGCATTAGATTTTTCGAGTTAGAGTTATAATAATAAGTTTACATTTTAGAGTATAGCTTATTTAATAGTACCTGTTTTTTTTTGTTTGTTAAAAACAGTGTATTAATGGCTTTGTAATGAATCTGTACCAATTTGAAGAGTTTTATTACAAATTAAATTAAGGATGAATGCTATAAATTATCCATAATTACAAAATATCTTGTTAGTTATTCATCAAAAACCGGGATTTCATAACTAGAACTAAATGTTTTCTAAGTAGTTTTTGGGTATGTCATAATATTATATAAAAAAAAACTTATGAAATGTATAGCTGGTAAAATTCAAGAATATTAAATTCAAAAATATATATGAATTTATTAAAATTTTTTAATATCATAGCATCACTCGAATTATTTGCAATGAATCGCTTAGCGTATTAAGCAATTTATCATAAAACATTCCATTGACTTTTTCTTTTTTTAATGCATCCATATCTTATTGATAAATACAAGACCAACCAGAAATCAAACAGAACATAAGCAAATATAACAAAAAAAAAGCTCTCATCGAAAAGTGAGACCATTTTATTACCCCTTAAAATCTTTTCTATCAAATTTTATACCGGACTTCGATGTTCGCCTACGGTTTCCAATATCGGATGATAAGGAACCCTGAATCGATCCGCACTCTTTCAAAGAACTTTCTCTTTTCCTATAGATGGCTCTGCTCGGGTAGCAGCCTCGTGACTGAAACCAAAGCTCACACAGACTCCAAAAGAATATCAGGAAAGCTGGAGGCATCCGAGCGCGACTAGTGTTATTGTAAATTGCCATTCGCACCACGTACGATGCTCTGTGTTTATCTGAGAATTCTGTTTGTCAAAATTTCGTGATGGATAACAGTATGTGGTGAAGTTTGTTGGGGCCCCAAAAGCGAACTATAGCTTGGGTGGGTTTTTTGTTTGGCTTTGTGTGGAAAAGAAAGACACGGGACAGTCAATTTTTGAAAGTTTTTGACAAATACGGACCGTGTTTATTTCTATTTTTTGAACTGTGTCTGGAAGGACACTTAAGCAACGGAAGTTGGAGAAAAGATTACTATTAAAAGGTATTGGTACTTAATTGTATTAGATTAGAGTTTAAATAATTAATTATAATTTCATTTTTTTATTTCTTAGGTGAATTAGCGTAAACCTTACAGCTTATACTGTGTCACTATTGAAAGCTGTTGATATATAAATTTTCAAATCTTGTAAATTTAGACAAAAATATAACATTTTTTTAAAGAAAACTATATAATGGTAAAAACTCGTTTCTATATTGAATGTAGGTAATTTGTGATGCATGTTTAAATTTATAACTATAAAGGCATATACTGCTGAAATTGATAAACATTGATACAAATATTTTAATTCTAATTAAATTAATATAAGTTATTAAATTTATTTTTCTGCTTCATTCAGTTTATGTAGGAAACTGCGCCCTTCCATCAAAATAATGCAATAAACAGTAATTTTCAGATAAAAATTACAATAATAATGAAAATTCTTGTCGAAATTTCCAGTTTGGTCGTTTTAATAAAATCTGATAGAAGGAATTTAAAAAAAAAATCATTTGTGAATGCATAACGAAATTTTGTGCAACCAGCATTACAACCGGTAAAATTAATGTATTATGAATGATACTTTATCCAAAATATGATGTTAATTAAAATTCAATATTCTTTCAAATTTAAAATAAAACTATAAAATCCTTCTGGTTGATAAAATTTTGTAATGAAAATAAATTAGTTTTACACTTAATAAAAATATTAATTTAAATACAATTTAAAAAGATTAATAGAGTTTGGGTATTGTATAAAATATTTGATAATAATTAACATATATTGAAATTCTGTTATTAAATAACTGAAATACAATTTTTAACATCCCTTTATTTTATGATCCAGTACTTTTCTAATCATATGCACAAAAGGCTCACGTTTGAAGTCGCGTGGCAATTTCGAGAATAAAGTTCTCTAACAAGCATTCATCTTGGCTTTGAGTGCGCTCAAAAAATTACAAAGCTCTCTTTTATTAATCTCTTTTTAGTTTCAGATTGATGTTAACTCTAAGTCAATTATCCTCAATACTAATCACTGTTTTACAAAATTTAAAATATTACTAAAAATAACTCTATTATTAAATACTTAAATCCTTGCTTCAATTGCTATTCTGTATAATTTGAATTTTCACTTATGTATTAAGAGGAATACAAAATAATGTGAATCTGACTATATGAAGACATAATTCAATTATCGTAGAATGCATAATTTAAAATATTTTGTCACTGTAATTTATTTTTAAACAGGAAAATAACAGTGGCTTTATTAGATAAAAAGAACATTTTTAAAAAAAAAAATCTCTAAGTTGATTTTGACTTTGAAAAAATGTTTAACTCGAAATTAAGGATCGAAAATAAAAATACTTCAAATCGTAACAATATTTTAAATAGATTATCATTATGAAATATATAAAATTCTTTTACTTTTTACCTATCAAAAAAGGAAAATTAATTTCAATTAAAACTTTCTGTTTCAATTCTTTTAAGGTAAAGGTAAAGAATTATTTATTTTTAAGTTAAGAAATTTTAAAAAAAGTACTCGCTTTTATATAGAAAAAATGCGAACTTTTAGTATATTATCTTATTATTAATACCATAATATACTTGCTCAGATGTCAACTTACCGTGACATAGAAACACTATACTGCTCTAAAATCAACTATGAGAAATATATATATATATATATATATATATATATATATAGTGTTTCGTAATAATATAAAATATAACTAACACTTAAAAATTATTAAAATTTACAAACAAAATGCTTCAATCTAGTCAATAACATTCCTGTAAAAACTTTGCAGTTCTTAAGCTTTTGAAACCTCTTATTTTAAAGAAACTGCATTTCATTCAGAATAAATTTATTAACAAAGTAAATTTTGAAGAAGATTAAAAAAAATTGATGTACATTTTATTTATGACAAAATAGCAACTAGTGCAGTTAATTCTTGTCGGTATCTACTAATTTCCAATTGAGATTTAAATGTGCATATCAGTAGAATTAAAAGACTACTGGTTCTCGATATATAGTATGTTATAAAATTTTACTAAAATAAAATACATCAGCATTCTCATTAATCAATACAAAGAAATAAAATTTTCAATAAATATATCAGATTTGACATTTATCACTATTTCTTCCTTTTAAAAGCCAAAAACTTTTAATGATCAACTTATAAATGCTTAATTAGTTATTTAATAAATATAGTTTACTCATCTCTCTTTTCAGCAGTGTTAAATTTTGTGTATTTCTGTTACTGCTATATTAATATGCATACGTTTTTGAGACTTAAAACACTGCGGTATACAAAATAAAAATCAAAAGAAAAATTAAAATAGTAAAATAAAACTAAAATGGTACTACGTTTTTGATTCAACAAATTGAAATTTTTCAAAAAAAAAATCAAGTTGTACTTAAATGGCAGATTTAATTTTGCCCAAGTTGAGATTCAAAACATTTTTTTTACATGCGAACGTTAGAAACAAATTGACAATGGAATACATTTAATTTGAGGTATATTTATATATTTCTACCTTAATAATACAATTACTCCTTCTTTCTTTATAGTATAAATATATTTAAAAAATAGACATTTTTATGTGAATTATGAGGACATTTTTAAATGTCTTTTGGAGGATTAATATAAGTTTGGCTCTGGAATTATTATATAAATACACATTTCATAATCCCAGACTACTTTATGTTCTTGGAGCACATTTAATTCAATTACTCTTTGTCTATATAAGCAACTGTCCGAGCAATATCTTCTCTCCTGAATGGAAGAAATGATTAATTGAATTATTCTATCATTGAACTTAAAATAAGGAATTCGTTCTAATTAGAGAAAAATATTGTATTTGTATTGCTGTGATTCAGGTAATAATTTATGTGGTTTCTATGAATAGTATTCTTCAGGGAAATCATAAAATTACATTGGCAAACTTTGCTGAAAATAAGCACAATATCAGGATTTAATGTATTATAAATAATATAAAGCTCATTTTGTTTTTAGTTCTACTACATTGAGTTATACAACAATTTTAATTTCAAGCATTATTCCAAATCATCTATCAATAGATGTTTATTAAAAGCAGAAAAAAATGACACAATATGGGGAAATATTTTTAGTGGAATATGTAACTAAATAATATTTCTAAAACTATGTATGCTTTGAGGAAATATATCGTGAAATAAAAAAGGAAAGTATTTATTATGTAGAAAAATAGTGCTACATTATTTTTCTCTTAAGAAAAATAGTGCTACACTGTTCTTACAGAATTATTCAAGTCCATGCGCTTCCAAATGGTGAATTTACGAAATATCCTTCACATCAAAGTTGTAGGTTTTACTGTTCTATTAAAACAATTATTTATAAAATTGTTAATAATATATACAAAGCTTAGAGAAATGGTCTAAAGGAAAAAAACGTGATCTACGATATTAATTTTTAAAATCAGATTAAAAAATTATTGTTTATAATTTATTGGAATATCCATAAAAGTGGAAACCTGTAACAAGAATCATTTTAAGAAAACCCTTTGCTTAAGAAAAAAACACTAAAATCATCAGTATTTTTTTAAAGCGCAAATGCAATATATGCAATTTAGGAATTTAAAAGTGACCAAAATGTTTGTTAATGTTTTGTTATGTTATATAGAAATTCTATTTATGTATAAAATGTTATTTATGTATCATTTAAAAAATACCAATTGTGAAACATTTAAAGCAAAAAATAATTAAATGTTTGTAACATATGTGATTTTTGTTCGGAAATATTGCATAAAACCATTATATTTTACTTCCCACTAGAATTCTACAAAATAAATATTTCTTTAGGAAGCATTATCTTTGGAGGACATAACTGAAGAGCAAACATATGAGATAACTTAATCCGTTCATTATACGAGTCTGAATTTATTAGTTTAAATCATTCAAACCCATATATGAAGAATTACTACAAGTATTTGCTTTTTTAAATGTTAATTTCTTTTTTGTTTTAATACCACAAAAATATGAAGCATTTTTTTTAAAAAAAGGATTGTTTTATTCTCTTAAGGGCAAATATGTATATTTCTTAGCTATTTGAAGTTTAAAAATAAACGTTATTAATATGAAATATTAATGATCAATTCAAAAAAATTACTCTTAAACTCATGTAATGAAGAAAACAATTCATAAATAAAAGGAAAATTAAATTTAAGTTCAATCGTACTGTACTTCAATAGAAAAGCTACAATGCGATTTTAATTATAAACTGCACAATTAATCAAGATAAGTATTATAATATGTATATAATTTTGTTTATGACAAGCCTGGAAGTCACTAGTAATTACTTAACTTTTTATTTAGTATTGATAAATTAATTAGAAATATTTTTGCCGTAATGATACATTTATAAGTAACTTATGCCAGTGTTAATAAGTATTTTATTTTTTATTATGTCAGAATGTATTTTGTTTTGCATCCTTTCAATGAATTAATGAATTTATAATTATTTTAAATCTTTTATTTTCAACTATTCGATATACTTGTGACCCCCACGTAGGGTTTTCACGCCCCCTAGGGATGCACACCCTACAGTTTGAGAAACACTCTTCTAGTAATTATACGTTACGTTATTATTTCATCTCAATAAATATATTCATTATTTTTAGAATGAATATTGAAACGAACGAAACTCTTAAAATTCCACAACAAATGAAATCAGATTTACAAATAAATTTACCATGCATTTAAAGTGAAATTGCATTTTTTTTTAATATTAAATTTATATTATTTCCAGTAATTGGAAATTATGTTTATTTTAACTAGTCCCTTTACTAAAAAATCCGATTTGAAATAACAAGAATTGACGTTTTTAAAAAAACAAACAATTTTTTAATCAAAACGGCTGTTTAGTACAAATATATTCAGTTCATTAAAACAAAATCCTCTTAATAGCAGGCCTCATTAAAGGGAAATAAAACATTTTAATTGAACATAAGCAAACAGAAATAGTGAAGATGATAAAGTATAATATATCGCTGTCTAGGTACACCCAAACCTTTCCTTAGGTTCATTAATATTTCCTATCAAAACAAAGCTTAAAAGCTTTAAAATTTATTTTCTGAGATTAATATCAGCATCTCGTTAAGCAATTCTTGATTTATAATGAGCTTAATAATTTCCTTCATTTTAATACCCTTATTTATTTTTGAAATTTAGTACAAACTCTTCTTAACAAGTGCAGTCCCACAGTTTTAATCATTTCACTTTGGTGAGCATAATTATGTTATATTAAAACCCTACGGCTAATTTAACAATACTTTGGCTAATTTGATACATTTTCTTTGCAAGATTCTGTACTAAGCATCCGACAAAATAACATGGCTTGAATTAATTAATGCTTAATTACTCAGTATAAAAGTAATTAAAATATCGTTTATTTAGCTGGGGACATTACTTTTAGAATAATTAGCAGTTTTTTTAATGAAAGTATTCTTCAAATTATGATTAATGCTTGTACGCTTGAGTCTGACAACATTAAATGTTTAAATTTTTACATATGTAATTAAATATTCCTTGATATTACGAAGGTTTTGGTAATAATTAAAAGATATTTCCATTTGTGTACCTGATGAAAAAAGGGAAAAGACAAAATGTATACAAATGCAATTTATCATAGATCATTTACTTTCAATTGAGAATTATGCTGACGAGATTCTGTACACTATATATAAACTTAAATCTGTTTACTATTAATAAATCAAAATTATTAAAATGACCACGTTGAAATACATGTTTACATGTTAGTTTTAGTTAGTGATTTGATCCATATTACAGAATATGTACAAGTAAAGAATGAATTTATGTTTTCTGAATTGATATTTTTCTTTAATTTGATCTATGCGTAACTATTTGAAAATATGTGTGATAATATTTTTGTAATATATTTAAAACGTATTACTTAAATTCATTTACTTGGGTTTGCAAGAATTTATAGCATTTTAAGTAAAATATTGTACAGCTTTAGTTTCCCTAAGTAAATCGTCTTATTACTATCATAAAATAATTTAGAATCACTCATTACAAATAATGTAACATTTTATCAGTTGCATTATTTGTAATGATTGTATTATTTGTAATCAGTTGCATAATTTGTAAACCTTTTTACAATTTTATTACTGCTATACTGTTTTAGCCAGTGTTTGATGAATAAGTCTCACAAAAACACAGTGAATACCTAAATCATTCACTTGTTTCAGCTTTTATTTAATGAACTCTAAACTACAAGAAATCCTATGAATAAAAATCTCTCCCAACTGATTACTATTCATAGTAACTGAAATATCAGCTTCATTTACAGTCATGTATAATTTAGCATTAGTATGATTATTTTTCATATTTATTATTAGAGGAAGCAGTCAAAAAATTTCAAATATTTGAAAAAACTAGTTCTTTTGATAATTTATTTTGTATACATCCAGGTATTTATTTGTGTACTAAGGTTTTTCGTTCACAATATGTTTTTATTAATAAAAAATAGTTTTTGTTTTAATGTAAATACTGCCTATAATTTGTCTACGTTTGAAAATGCTTAGTAATATTTTTTATTTCGTTCTTTTCTTATTAGTATTTTATTTTTATTTTTTATTTATTTATGTATTTTGAGTTTTTAAATTTATCCCGAACACCATAAAAAGCATAATTTATGTTATATTTATTTAAATATATTTTCTTGAGCTTTAGATTAACTACATCATAACCATCCTTGTTGTTATTTTCATCCTTTAAATTTAGAATGCATTTTTATTTCTTTATAATATTCTCCCTTAAGAATTTCAACAGATATTGTCTTAACTTTTTAAAAATAGTTCTTACACTTAGATATGATTTTAAACCCCACCTTGCACAAATTGCGCTTCAGTAGGCAAAGCAACTGGTCAAAAACGCAGGTGTTTTTGATTTAACTAACAAATTTTCAAATTTTCAAAGAAAAAAATGGTAAATTAAAATGAGCTTATCCGAAAAGATACAAAATCTTCTAAATAAGGAAATTTTGTATAAACATGTACAAATGCAGAGTGCCATATTTTTAATAATGTTCAAGTCGCATCAAAAGCTTAATTTAATTATAAAGACTGAATCTCTATAACAATATAGTTACATATTTCGAAGCCTTTTAAATGATTTACAAATTATATTATTTAGGAAATTAATATGGAAATATTATCTATTTTTTTAATACTGAAATGAATGACTTTGTTGCCATTTTACTATTTGAGTAATTCAGAATACAAAATTATGGATCTACATATTATCTTTCAATTAGACACAAGATTTTGAATAATAATTCACTAGAATCCAGAAAAAAATAATTAAATATTTAAGGAGTAAAATCAGTTAATGTCGTATGGACAATTTCAAAGTATCATCAGACTACATTAAATAATTCATTATTTTTATAGAGAGAGATTGTAAATATATAAATAATTAATTTCTAATAATAATTTTAATTTTTAATACATATAACGTTGATTAACATTGGATTACCTTTTTTCATCAAAAAAGTGCTTCAACAATAGAAAAACATTATTTATTCAATACATGCTTATACATCTGCTTGAAATATTTTTTAACTTAACTTAGCTTTCCCCATGATCATTAAATTATTACTTTAATTAGCATTTTTTTATTATTTAAATTTTCAATTAATTTATGTAATGTACATTCACGTTTGAATTTATGTTTACCTATAAAATACATAACAATACTTCTTTAAATACGTACATAATTGTGGAAAAAATTACACCTCAATTCAAAAAGATAGCTTCAAAATTAAAACAAAGATTCCCTTGATCGGATATTATTCAAGAAATCTTTATACCTAAAATGATATTAATAGAAAATATCCATCTACACCTACGTGATAGGAAAAAAAATCTTGATAAATCAAATGAAAACCTCAATAATCAGATACTAAGTTAGAGCTCAAAGCCATCCAGAAGTATAGGCACACATTGAATTTATTGTGTGTTATGTAGGTAAACATTTAATAGCAATGATTAACATATTAGAAGTATTTTGAAGAAAATGTATTGGAAAATAATGGCACACACATTGAAAAGCATGTTAAATAATAAGAATTTATTAACAAAAATTTCGGTGATAGACAGCTGATTTCAACATTTTTCCAAAATTCATTGAATAGCTCTATGTTTTAAATATTATTCATTACTAGCTCATTTGTAACATATTTATTATCGATTAATAACTTTGTAAATTTTCCTTAACTTTAAAGTTTTAATATGATATATTTCAAAATGAAAAAAAAAAACATAAACCGATAATAAGAAACCCTATGGTTTGTAAAAAGAATTATCATAATACAGAACAGTCTAACAAACAAATATTAATAGTTATAGTTCTTAATCTGTATAATAAAAAATATTTTGGAGATGCAAACTTTTAAAAAGAAGCAAAAGTGTTTGCATATTTATGACAATCTTTTTTTGTGTAAAATACTATGAGTTTAAAAATCAAAAAGGTTTTAAAAAAATACAAACAAATTTTAAATTATTTTCACATATAATTTTTTCAATTGAAACCATGAAATTTTTCCTGAAATTTCTTAGGAAATAAAGAAAGAGAAAATTAGTTAAAGGAACCTCAAAATATATGACATACTTCGTATTACAAAGCTTTATTTCAAATATTTAGAAAAATATGACGTTCATAAGTTCTACTGTTTTCTTTTTTTGTGAACATTAAGTCACGTTGAAAAAATATCAAAAATTTTAGTAAACAAATTATACATTTAATCATTACACACACGAAAAATGAAATCACATGAAGAAGAAACTATTTACAAAAAAAATTATATGAAAAAGGTGTGTGAGGTTCAGTAGAAAAAGGATCACATTTGGTGCTAATGCACATTACTATTCACGTTGCGTTTATACTAAAATGAATAAATGTATAAAAGAAACTGGCTCACATTGGTAGATCCTTAAACCTAAAAATTACATGTCGATATTAGAAACTATATTAAAAAATTCAAATGATATGTATCATAACTTGAAACTGACTGATTTTATATTTAAAATGGTTAAATATATTACCCTGCAATTGCTTTATCAGTAGAAAATTTAATTTCATTTTGTTCTTATGCTTCCTTCTTCGTACGCTCATAAGATAGCTCGATTTGATAGCACTCGTAAAGGATCAAAGTATGATGCGAAGGAATGAATAATCAATCATAATGTACGGATTTAATTTACCATCAATAATATTTTTATGTATCCAAAATAATTATGAGCCTTAATTTTCTGCCAAATTCTGATTCAAAAACTATTTTCAAACGTAATTTTATATGGAATAACGTTTTAATAAATCTTGCTATAAGATATGAAATAATAATTAATGTAACATCAAAATCATTAGTAAAATAACCTATGTTTCTTTTCAGTGCTCTTCCACATAATGAACACAATTATTTTTGCATGTTATTAAAAGTCAAAAACGAAGCATTTAAAAAAAATTGTAATTCTAAGTACATGGTAACAGAAACTTGTTATTTCCCACTTTTCTATACCTAGCTTGAGTCAGAATTTTCAACTTAAAACTTGCCTTTCTTTTAGAAAATTGAGATTCTTAAGTCTAAGACAAACAAAACTCTTTGTAAGAAATACCTTAAGTCTAAAAAAAATATATTATTCTTTTTCAATTCCTTGAATTCAAAGAATGTCACTTTGACGAAAAGAAAGAAGAAGCATAAGACGGAAGAAAATCCAAAATCTCACGAGGCTTGTTTCTCTACGAACACAAAATGTAAACAAAAGACGTAAAGCAAGCTCAACGCTGTTTACCTTTCAAATTCTTTTGTTTGATTCTTTATTTTAAAACAAGGGTGCTTTGGAGAATTTAAAAGCTTTTTTGCAATGCTTTTTAGAATTTCACAAATCACATGCTCCAGTTTATTCAAATTTGTTACTTTTGCTATCTTTCATGAAGAAAATATCATTTTAAGGAGGCTCTCAAACTATTTCTAAGCATTCCTAAGTTAATATTTGCTGTCAAATTAGTGAACTATCTTTTTCGTGAAGTAAGCTTTTATTTGACTAGGCTTTATTTTCCAATTTTTTTAATAGTTTTGAGTGGTTGGAAATAATCCTTACCAATCGTACATTGTTGAAGAAAAACAATATTTATTATAAATCATACATACTTTTGTGGTTAAAAAATGTATATTATCACATAAAAGCATAAAATAACTATACTATCAAATACAATGTTGTTTAATACTTACGCTGAAATTAAATGAACGTGAAAAACTCATTTTAATGATTAAATACTTAATAACTTACAATATGGAATACAAAACTCTTTGGGGGAAAATTTCTTCTGGATTGAAGAGAGTGTTGTTATATATATATATATAATTTTATTTAAAAATTGGTTTTTAGAATAAATATGTTGAGTTCTCGAAAAATGCTGATGTTGTTTTGTCAGGAAATGATTCATCAAAATAAACTACATTCAAAATTAAAGGAAGTAAGCAATTTAAAAAGGATTATAATAGGTTAGTTGCTAAACAAAAGTTATCGTAATCGGTTTAATTGAGTAGTTTGATATATCTAATTCTTCTATTAGCTTTCAACTTGAACCTATACTTTTAAGATTTACTTAGGAATATTATACATCAAAATAATACATAATTAAAAGTTAAACATTATTTTTTTTTGATGTAATTGTTGACGTAAAATTTACTTTTTTTTTTGTTCTTATTTTGTTTACAGTTTGATATTACAAATATCATTTCAAGATAAATCACGCTTTCGTATGTATTAAAATGTTTGATGTTTTTTTCCCTTTGGTTGTTGCTTCTTTTCGTTTCAATTCTTCATACTTAGATTAATTTAAATTACAGCTTATTGAATAACTTATATAATGTAGTAGTTAACTAAAACTTGGTTTTCATTATAGACACTTATATTTTAACATCTTTTGCATATTCTTAATTACTTCTCGTTCTTTTATAACACCTAATATGCAAAAGCAACATACGAACAGCGATTAATAGTGTCATGAATATCAGTAATTATGAAGAAATATATATATAATTTTATTGTTTTATGTTAATAGATTGTGGTTTTGTTTGTAATGGCTAAACATTCTCTGGACATTTCTTAATTCCCTATGGTCCAGAGTATTGGAAAATACAGGTGAAGGTTGGCTAGCCGCAACATTATGTTTAAACCTGCAATCCTGGTTCCTAAGGACAGGAGTTTGTTATAGTACAACTGTGGCTAATATATTTTCCCTATATTGACTAGTTATCTTAGGTTTATAACTAGTTTGTGTATATTTATGAATTATTTATATACATGCGTGTGTGTGTTACCGCGAAAGTATATAATTCAGTTATTTCATAGAATAACTTGGTATTTCATGAATTAACTAGACAAATCTGTTAAAGTATCTAATAGATAAAAATTTTCATAATTTACGCAGTTACTCAATGAAATAACTAGTTATCTCACAAATAAACTAATCATTGACTTTTAAAGAGAAAAATAAACAATTTTGAAGTTATTTTATAATTTAATTGATCATAAATAGCTAAAAGCTCTCGAAAAATGCATTCTATTCTTATTGCGGATGATTAATTGATAAATAATAATGAAAAGCGGATGATATAATTTATTATTCCTAATACTGCTAACTTTTTTAAACAGAAAGAAAAGAAAAATAATAAATTTTGTATCTTCTCCTGGCACTGTTAACTTTTCTACTACTTGAACTTCAAGGTTAGCAGAATGCTGAAGTAAACCATACTCACGTAGTACTTTTTCCTGTGCTGTTTTAGCACTTTTTATTTCTGCTATCAAAGTTAATAGATTTTCACAAATAAGTACAGTACTTTTTTGTTCCATGCTTATTTAATAAAGGTTCACATCTCTCACATTGAAATGTTCTAATTCATGGGTTAGTCTTCCATTCTTGCATAAGTCATTGCTTGAAAACAGGTTGCAAAAATATTTGTTATAAATCCAAAATAAAAATCCCTAACATAAGTTTTCCGCTTAAGTTCTACTTTAAAAAGTGACGGAATGAGGAGTACACATACATACGTCATTTCAAAGCAACTATAAATGGTTTAAAACTGACTAAAAGCTGCCACAGAATCGGTTCAAGGTACTTTAGTGGGCATTTTTTCTTTAAGCGGTTCAAAATTGATTAAAATCAGTTAGAACCGGCTCAAAGAAATTTCGAGTGTCATATTTTATACTTTAACGATCAAGTAATTGCTATTGTATAGAATACCTAAATAAAACATAAAATTCAATAATTTATATACTTTAACTGACTTGTCTAGTTATTTTATGAAATACCTACTTATTCTATGAAATAGCGAATTTCACACCTAAACGTTAACATATATATATATATATATATATATATACATACATAAATACGCGCGCAATTAAAAATATACAAGTCTTAACTTTGAATACTGAAAATAAAAAATAAAAAATATGAATTAAAATTTTATTAATTTATTATTTTTACTTATTCTTTCAAGATTACTGTTTTGAAATAAACTACATTTACATAGTTAGATACCATTCCTTCATAAATGCAGTGTTTCCTGCTGAAGTGTATCATTTAACCTTAAGTTGGTAATATTGATTCTAAGTTATTTTATAGTTACATTTTATTTCTGTAGCATTATTCTTATTGATATAACATTAATTATTACTAAAAAATCAAGTTCTTTTAAATATATGAATTGAAATACGAATAGCTAAAAATAGAATATAAATATAAATCGATAAAAAAATATAATTGTTAGATATTTTTTTTATAAACTAAAATGTACCTAGTTTTGTCGTTAAGTAAATTAATTATTCCGATACAAAAAAACTACAGTATAAATAAAAAAAAAATGAACTTAGATTTTTGTAACTGAATTCTGAACTAAGCTCATCGAAGAAAGAAAAAAAAATTCTGAGATAATCTAATCCTAGGAATGAATTTTTGTTCCATTAAAAAGTTACACTTCTTTCAATCCCTTAAGAATTCTAAAAATAGTTAATGAACATCAAGGTAAAAGAGAAAAAATCCAGGAACGAATTCGATGAAAACTATTCAGCTGTGAAACAAAAACGATCAACCAACCAAATCAGCACAATAAACGTACTGAGCGGAAGATATTTCTCTTCCTTCTTCGCATTGAATTCAAAAGAACATAAAATTTAATTGAAAAACTTCTCGATTTCCGATATTTACCCTAGGCCAGAGTTGTCTTTCAATCGCTTTAGGAAAACTGGGAAGCACATTTCATCAAATCTCTCTAGATAAAATAATGCCGCCTGGTAATGTGATTTCTTATGATTTTGTTCCCGCCCGCCAGCTTGCGAAAACCTTCGAAACAGCGATAATTTCGCTACCAAACCTGCAGGATATTTTCCGATTTTCCGATACTGATCTCAATCTATCTCGGCTTGAAAAAAATTTCACTGCGCCTTAGCCAAATAAGAAATAGTCAGGAAAGAGGTCATACGTTCAGAAAAGTGTTTCATTCTCAGAAAAACGCATTTAGAGAAAATAGTACTGCAATCAGAGTTGATAGTAAGGGGTTTTCTTTCTTATTTTTTATTTTTTGACTTTTACAGAACGTTTTATTTTGTATATAAGATCCTCAAAATACTCGCATAAGGCTTTAGAATTTTTCTAGCGAACCTTTTCTTCTAGCTTATATATATATTTGTTCCTTTACTTTAACTTTCAAATGTTATGCCTATCTATAAATGATTTTCTTGAATCTGATTCCACTGATCATTTCTTAAGTATAAAATACATTCGAATATCAAATTCTATACATGTAATACATTTTGTAAGCTTGTTACATTTTATGTTATTTCAGCTGGATGAATACTGGAAAAAGCAAATTTTCGAAAATGCGTTGCTGGTGAACAAAGCCATAACACAAAAATTATATGTGTGTATTATGTAACAACTATATGTTCTTTCTGAGATTCAGATATTTACATTTATTGATACTATATTTGTTTTATGGGTTGTGGTTTTGTAATATATTCTGACAGATGTTTATTATTGAAAATGCTGAATGAAACAAAATGGTATGGAAATCAAAGTTTCACAAATGCTTACTATGTTTTATATTAGGTTGTCAAGTATGAAATGCAGCAAAAAAACACATAATTGAATTCGATTTATTTTTCAATAAAAAATAAGATTTTAATATGATCTGTTATTTTTTTTTCAAACTGAAATATGCGTTAAAAATAAGAAAAGATGTATCTTTTTCCCGAAAAAAATTATGCCAAAAAACGGCGTCTAAATGAGGTTATGTGCTTAAACTATCATTGCTCTATTTCATACATGACAAACTAATATTTCAGAAATAGTTTTATTTGTTATCTTACAAACATTCATAAAAGGAATTAAATATTTGAATTTAGCAACTTTTATAAAAAAAAAAAATTGAAATTGTTATGTTGCTTTAGAGATTTTTCTGCGCTATTTTGCTTCTCATTATTTTTTTTTTAAATTTATAAGATGTAGTCTGAATTCTAGCAGTAAAGTATTTTAATTCCTTGTATATTTTAAACTTGTTCACACACATTGTATGTAATTAACTACTTAATGAAATAATTATTGAAAAATAATAATATATATTTTCCACTCTATGAATAATACTTTGGTACTACAAAATTACAAAATATTTATTACATTCTCAAATGTTGAAAGTGACGATATCACATTTATATCACATTCTCGTATACAATTTATCCCCTACTTAATTTATTTTACGAAGAAACGCAAAATAACATTTTGAAAAATTACTGTATAATCAGAAAGAACAGTAAGATTTCATTTCTTTCAGCAATCAAAGAAAATATAAATATGTGTAGAAAAAAGTTTCGTAAAAGTTTTAATTTCGGAATAAAAAAAACACAAACGTTTTAATCTATTTCTTGAATTTTCAGGATGGTTTTAGTTTATTTTAATGGAAATGTCTGGGAAACTGATGCATGATTGTAAATGATTCCTCAAATAATGTATTTTCTTACGTGTTTCTTTTTAATGTCCTAATCATTTCTTTTAAATATAGTTGATTGTTTGGAAAATAATTTTGTTATTTATGATAATGTAAAATCATTGTAAGATATAGATTATCAATATTTAATTTAATTATATATTCACCATTTTGGTCCAATGCCTTTTGTATTGTTCTGTCAGTACCATCATAAACTAGCTCCTTAAACTAGATATCATTGATGGTAAAAAAAAATCAAATTCATTTTCGACATCCATACTTGAAGAAACGGTTTCGTCATCCAAACAATTTTGTAGAAATAGTACATGTGATAATCTGATTGTGCAATATCTGGAGAATATGATGGGAGTAGTAATTTATCCACGCTATAAAAGAGTATAAGATCCGGCAAAATTTTGGTAGAATAATAACTTTTTCTATTGATCAGTTCTGGCATTTCTGTTGAAATGGATGATGTAACTTTGGTGATGCAAGAACACTTTGGAATTTATTTTTGTATTGCCTGGTAAATGCTAGAAAATGATGGGATTTTTTTCTCACTTAATCTTATAGACAGGATCATATATATATATTTTTTTAAAAATATCAATTTTTGAAGTGCTTTGAGCCAGTTCATTCTTTTTTTTCAATTCATGATTTCTTGCATTTTATAAAATAATAGACAATCTATTTTCCCTCTCTAGTGAAGATTCACTTCAGAAGTGAATGATTCTCTTGACTTTTGAGAACCAATTTACAAATTTCCAATTTATTTGAGCAAAGTTCTTTCTGTAAAAGCAGGAAGAACTCCTTCCCTGAATGTGCTATCTTTTTGAAATTAAACCAAGGTGTTTCACATGCTCATGAACGGACGAATTCGATAATTTAATATTTGAATGAACTCTCAAGATTTTATTCGGTATTTTGTATCAATTAATACCTTTATTTATTTTCGTCAGCTTCAACTAGAATTCCAAAATGTGGTGCATTTTCAGCATCGAATTTGTAAGCATTCAATTTTTCAAACCAGTTTCGAAACTAAGGTTTATTTACTACATCTTCTCCTTACACATCGCATAATTGTTTCCTTCTTGAAATCAATTTTTACCACTTTCAGTATTAAAATATGCAAAAAATGATAATTTCGACATTCCATACGGGATAGGGCTCCGAACAAAAACTATCGCTCAAAATTGAACTTTTCTTCACAGATAAGCCTTGTTATATTAAATGTCAAAGCATGTATAGCAAGGCTTAAGTCTGAAACAGGAAGACAAAATTTACAATTAAATCCTCCGGTAGAAAAGAATCTGAAATGGTTTCTGAATAACCCACAAATATATTTAATAGGTTGTATATATTGATACATATTTTAAATAATTTAATGATCCGTATCATACTATCAGGATACTTAGCTAAATAATATTTTAAATAAAAGGATTTCATGTGCATTCTACTTCTCGTATTTTTATGTTGAGCTAGTATTACGATTAACTTGAGAGTATTTCAAATTACTATTAGATTTTTTTACTATAGTATTTTTTAATATTATTTAAGAAAACTATTTCAAAGTTTTAGTATTGCTACTACAGATATTTAGATTAGATACCAATGTAATTTTATTTACCTAACAGTTTGAAAAATGTACTAAAGTTTTAACTATTAAAATATCCATATAATACCTAAGTATTTTTATTTTATACGTGGCCAATATAGAATTTAAAAGTTTTACGACAATGATAATTAATATTAGCTATTCAGTAAGCACATTGCATATATAAAGAATAATATTAGTGTTCTAGAATATAAGAATGAATAATTCTGTATTTTAAATACAGTCGACTCTTGATAATTCGAAGTTGGAGTGACCAGTGATAAACTTTGAATTATCAAGAGGGTAGAAAAAAACTCCCAACATACATGAAGAGAAATTTTTTTCAAGCACATTTAAAGTAGAAAATATGTAAAAAAACAACAACTGTACATATGTATTAAATTACTTTAAAGTATTTTTAAATGTATATACTATATACAGTATAAATATTAAACAGAAGTTAAAAGTCCTGTATTAGGAGAATGCATTCAATACATGCATACTCAATCCTACGCATCTGTGTTTCATAATAGCGGGCCATACTTTCTAAGCAAATGTTTAGCAAGCCCATGGGTTAAACGAAAGATATGGACGGCTGACAACAGTTGCGGTTGTTCTATTTATTGGCCACTTGAAGAAGGAAAGCAATAAAAGTGTCTTTTCACCTGAGGAACTGGAAAACGCAAATAAAGGGTAGCAGACAGATGGTCATTAAATGGGCTCAGCTACAGGGGAGACACGCAGAGACAAAACAACACAAAACTTTGTAAGCTCCAATATGTACATGATAGTGAGTGTTCGAATTGTCGAGAGTTTTATAAGATAACTTCGAATTATCGCGTGTTGTATTCTGGTCAGTCACAGATTTTACTCGAAATATTGAGTGTATCAAAACATATTGTTTTAGTTCGAAAAATAAAGAGTTCTTCTAAGAACTGACCAAGTACTTCGAATTATCGAGAGGTTCGTATTATCGAAGGTTTGAATTATCGAAAGTCGACTGTATATAGTTAACAGCTTTAATATTATGAATATTTACCAAAACAAAAGTGTTAATGACATATTTTGAACAAAATAATATTAAAATAAGCTATTGTTATCCTTTCTAACAGATACTACTTAACGTACGGTTAAACTCGACTGTGTGTAATTAAATTTGTATCACTTTAAATAAACGAAGTTGAACCTGTAAGGTTGAGCCTGCAAAGAGGTTAACCCTGCATTTATAAGAACTCTTAAAATTACTAGTAGCAGAATTTTCTCAAAACTTAAGAGAACCTCTAAAAGATTTTCAATTAATGAAACTAATTCCTTATATATGATTAGTTTGGTAGATTATTAAGGGGAAGGTTGTCGCCTTTAAAAATTTAGGTTCAATATTTACGTATATATCAGTGTGGCTATCTTCAAATGCCCTTTATTATATTATTTTTGCTTTATTTTTAATTTGATATTTCTCTTTAAGTATTTGAATTTCTGGGAATTTATAAATACATATTATACCTCCAACTCTCTCTTTCTCTGCATATGCTGATAATTAAAATTTAAAAAAAAATTATATCTTAAAATATATATAATTTTTTGTTTATAAGTTATGTAAAGTTTTGATACAATTTTGACAAAGTGTTAAATATAATTCCAGTAATCTGAATCTCATAAAAAAAGTTTTGCAAAAAATCTGTTAAATACGTTTTTAGTGCATAAATATTTGATTCGCTGATGAAATTTAATTAAATGAAACTATTTCTACTTTATTAGAAAAATATTTTATTATCTACAAGTGATGTTTTTTTTAACCTGTTCCTGCCTGCTCTGTTTAATGCTTACTTTAAAGACGCAAAAACAAGCATTGACATTTCGACCATTAATTGATGTTTCGAAAACTCTAGTTAGGCCGTTAAAAGAGGGGAACATTAATGGTGTTGAAGTAAAGGAATTATAGAACAGGAAGAAAAAAAACACATTAGACGAAGAAGTGAACATCTCGTTTTGTTAAATACACACATTACCACGTAATGTTAAAAAGGAATGCTCGCTTTTTAATCACGCAAAGAGTCCTTTTAAAATTTTACGTTCACTTAATTAGCGATAATTACACTATAAAAACAAGTTCGGAATCAGCAATTACGATTTATGTTTTCTTCCTTTAGAGAGAAAAGATCAATTTAAAGTTAGGTTTTGAGTAAGGAAAAGTCTCAAAATATTTCCTTTCGTATCTATGTCCTTTATACAGTTTGAAAGCCATTAATGTGTGATTTACCTGGTTAACTCACAAGTCATCTAATATATTCCGTTAAAGTACAGGATCACATACAAAATGAAAGTGTTCCACAGTTTATTTATATTATGAGAACATTAACGTATTCTGAATAATTAAATATTATAATTTGATAATAAAACAGATATTTTGAATTGAATATGTGCAAGGCAATTTTTTTTAAAAAAATTTCTTAACAGAATTTCACAAATTATGATACATATTTATATGTTCTCCGGCAGTGCAGGTTTATCCATTAGGCTCTTGAGGTGGGTGCCCAGGGACTTGGGGCCTGGAGAAGTGTCGAATAATCTGAACTTAAGCGGATCAAAAAGACCCTCCTTTGACCCGACAATTACAAGGGAACCCGTATATATTTTACGCCCAGGGCTCGTAGTGAGCTAAAAGCGTCAATGTGCTGCAGCTGTGCATGCATGTATTTCATAAAAAAGTAATTCGTATATTTTTCAAATATGTCACAAAAATTAAGA
Source organism: Trichonephila clavata (assembly GCA_019973975.1). Lineage (NCBI taxonomy): Eukaryota > Metazoa > Arthropoda > Arachnida > Araneae > Nephilidae > Trichonephila > Trichonephila clavata. The sequence goes on along the minus strand of BMAO01007958.1, from coordinate 77,853 downwards.
TTACACTTATCAGCAAACATATTTGTATGCATATTTAGTAAAAAATCACATTACTTTAACTGTAAAAGTAGTTTTGAACAAAGGAAATTTCTGAAAGTAAGCCAAATCAAGTATATACCCAGGAGGAAAGGTTTACTTTCATAAACTTATTTAAATATAAAAATGCGTACATAATCCGAATGGGAAAAAAATCCTGTAAATTTTAAATATGTTGAAAAGCCAGTAAACTAAGTGCAATATTTTCAAAAAAATATATATATAAAGATATGCCAATGACGACAAGATAATTTACTATATCTATCTAAAACCACAACCCCCTCCCCCTGTTTATTCGTCATCTTGTACAATATATGTATTATAAGTCCTACTTTCTGGACAATTTTTTTTAATATGAGGAGGAATTCGAATACTGCAAGGGTTCGACAACCTAAGCTTCATGCTTTGGAGTAAAAATGTGCCTCATTGCAAGAATATACATTCATACACACATCACAATTAGTGGACGTAATTCTAAGGAAATATACAGAACAAATTGGATGCTGAGACAAAACTTTGGATAATTTAAGTAATATTTTTTTCCTTTTAGTATAAATGTTCATTTCAAATGCCTAAAATATTTAAAAAACTGAAACAGCTTGCGCAAAGTCTCATGTAAATTGTTTCAAAATATAAACATTTCTCCTAAATTACGTTTCTCCCAAGATTAGTGGATCCGTATATACATGTATATGTACATATCCGTATATGCGTGTATCTATTCAAAATTTCCCTACAAGTGAGAGATGAATAAACAATAATCAAAACTGAACAAAACATTGCAATTGCAAGTTAACCAGACAACAGATTGAAAAAGGATTTATGAAAAATTAAAATAATAGAGTTAATTATAAAAAATAAAGTTAAACATAAAAATATGGATGCTACAGTATTATAAACATTGTTGACTTAGGACAGCTTATATATAAAATTATTTATATAAAAGTGGGGTTGAACATATTTTGTAGCCAGCCAACCTTCCCCCATTCTGTTAATAATACTAAGCAAAAACCTATAGAAATTGATGGATAAAAAAAATCTAAACCCATTACGAGAAAAAGATAACTTACTAAAAATTGCATTAAAAAATGCAGAGCTCGCTCTCAATCTGAGTACAATAAACAAGTTATTTCTAGATTTTGGAATTAGATTTTGGTAACTATAACTATATAGGAAATATAATAAATTATAATAATAAACTATTAATAAACTGGGGAATTTAAATCTGTACTATTTAGAACATTTTTATTCAAATAACTATTAATAAAAATTAATTGGTTATTTTTGAATTAAACAGTATTTAGTAAAATGTGTATAGTTTTTTATTTTTTCTGATTTTTTGAAACTAGAAGTTTATTGCGTTTTATGTAATTAATAACAATATTTTTGAATATAAAAACATGTGCATTACTCTCCTAATGTGGTACTTTTATAATATTGAATTTAAAGTCTTCTCGTTTATCATAAATATCAATAACTATTTTATTATATTTTAATTTAAGTTCTATATCAAGAAAATTTGCTTCATAGTAGTTACTATTTGTATGTATTAAATTAAGAACTTATGGATAAAAATTAATGTTAGGTTTCAATTTATCTTGCTTGCTAAAAATGATTATATCATCTATAAAGTGAAAAATGTAATATTCGGAGTTGTAATGAAACTATTTTCAAAATAATGTAAATATAAATTGGCAAGACAGTTGCTAGCTTAAATGTATGCCTTGTGGCACACATTTAATCTGTTGATAATAGTTACCATTATGATATACATAGTTCTCTTTTAGTACAAACCTTAGTAGAGAACCAAATTTATCATAATTGACATTTTAAAATAAATTATCTTTGTAATTTTACAAGTAATTTAATCATATCATCAATATTAATAGAGTTAAAAAAGATCTTCAAAATCTAAACTATATACTGAAGAAATCTTTTTATCTTTAATTTTTTCTGTGAGTTCTTTACGATTTTTAAGTATGGCTGTGGCTTTACGATTATTTAATGTATCTTAACATTTCATGGAGAATTTTGCCTGATTTGCTGATATATGTATTAAAACCATTAATTACTGTTCTAAATTTCACTGGGTCTTTAAGAAATTCATGAGTAAGAAATACATGTAGAAATTTAAAATTATTATTAATTTCTATTTTAATTAATTTTGAAAAGACAAAATTCAATTATTTATTTCTCTACCAGATATTGATGATTTAATAAAAGCTGTATTATTATCAAAATGTTTCTTGATCATTAAACTATGATAGTATTTACATATGAAGGTAAAATGTTCTGGCACTTTATCAATACAAACCATAATAAATTTATTATATGTATAAAGTACGGTTTTCACACAAATTAAAGCAAGAAACACTCATTTTTTTTCTGAAAATTTTATTAATTTTTCTACAATTGCGTAGTAAAACATCGCTTGCATTGTAATTCTCAGATTTCTCCTTAGTTTACTTCTTTATGTTACCGTTTTAGATGAACTCACATTTTTATTCTCAAAAAAAAATAATTACTTATTAATTGGTTCCTGCAGTTGAAAAATGAAAGATACAATGATTTATTCATTATAGTATTTCAAATAATATAATATACTTTTGGTAAAACAAAGTGTAATGTACTTCTTTTTTTCTAAAAAAAAAAAGATACTTTAAAAAGTATTAAGATATTTCAACTCATATTTAGGAATACTTATATAAAATTAATAAATTTTAAAATATAAAATCTTAAGCGATTGTCATAAGTTCAAAACATTTAAATCACATATAAACTATGTAACGGGAAAAGACAAAAACAATGATTATATACTACATATCTTCTAAAATAATGGAGCTCATTAATGGAAAGTTTTCAAATAACAAGATTTTCTACCTTGATAAATTGTCTCAGAGTCATAAGGACGTGAGATTGACGGCCATCTGAATAAATATTTAATAAACTCTTTTAAAAGTGTACTTTATTTGAAAATCATGTTGGTTCAGTTAGAAATTTTTCTTCAACACAATTATATACCCAGTAAAGCAATTGCATAGATTGAAACATAATTACATAATGCAATTTCATTAATACTCCTCATGAATTACAATTAAAGGATATTATTAAACAGTTCACGAATTTTATTTTTAGGTGTGAAAAATCTGCATGCAAATGTATCTCAATTTATACTAATTTTACGTGTATTTATTTGGAATAAATAGGTACATGCTATATAATGGTAAGTTGCGAAAAAACAATTTACATGGATTACCTATGTATATGTTTATTAAGCGGCCCTGTTTCAGGCTCCGCTTTCAGCTATTAGAACAATAATAGCTTTTATTACTTTACACCATAGTTTTAACTGGTATTTTTCATGCAAGACAAAAGTCTTACTTAAAAGATAGAAGTCGTTAAGTTCATTTTTACAAAGCAAAATATATAATTGGAAAAATAATTTTTATAACTTCTCATCAGTGTAACTAAGATGCCATGGGAAATTTATGATGTTTACTCTGTAATTATTCTTCTTCCCCCTAAAAATAACCCACCGTATAGAAGAGGCCAAAGTACGTTAAATCAGTCGAAGCTCATAGTCCGTTCGTTTGTGTGGTACATAGAAGAGGGAATACCTCAGATGTCGTCTTAGTCACTTGGAAGCTCAAACTTACCAGGTCCGTCACCAATAGCTGTCGTGTTGCTTTAAAGGGCTATGTTAGCTTAGCTATCTCTCATTCACTCCCTCTAAAAATACCATCTAAAGATGTATCATTCACAGATTTTTTAAAAATTCATATTCAACTTCTACTCTTTATTTTTTTAAATCTTATAAATTTTATAATAACGGAGCATAAATTTACATTGATTTAATATGCCATTAAACTTTGGACACGTTTAGAAGACACGTGTTTGTTGCTTAGCATAAGCATTCATAAAGAATTTTAATAAAGTATAAGTTTATTTATAAAGAATATGATTCAATTTAGTAGAATTATGGTAAATTTGAGACAAATATTACTTCAGAATATATTCCAAACCAACATCTTATTTGCAGCCCATTAACAAACTGAAATTTTATTCTAATGCCAGAAAATATTTTACATTAGCAAATAAATAAATTACAAAATAAATAGTCTGAGATAAAAATGATATTTTTCAAATATGAGTTATATAATTATTAAACTGTTAACACATAAACAAAATAATTACAAATATTATTAAACCAAATAACTGTAAAGGATTACTAATTAATAATTAATTTTAATTATATTTTATATATATATATATAAAATGTTTTCCATTTTAAATTAAATCAGTTGCCAAGAAATAAGGTAAGAACTAAATTTTCTCTGCATGAGTTTTGAAAACATGACTATGAACCAAAAAGAATTGAACAAGCCATTACGAGTGAAATACAATTAAAACAGACGTTTCAAATGTTTTCATGTGAAATATTTCATCAGGAATACTCTTTTAAATAAAACAAAACCTATATCATATATTCTCTTACACAAAACTATTTACTCCTGTTACATATTAAACGCAGCCCGAGAGCATAGATTACTTTAAAATAGCTCCAAATCTCATCCCCTAACTGATTTCAGGAAAACTTCTAAAAGTATACTTCTTAGCTCCCCCGCAAAATCACAATCAAAGCGACGGATAAGTTATTCTAATAGAACAATTCCTTGAGCGATTTATTTTCTCCGGGCTCCTCTTACAAAGACAAACAAGGCAAGTCTCACTTCGAAAAGATCTTTCAAATGAGTGTTTGTCTTTCGTCGATCGAGATTTAGGAGACCCTAGCGTGTAGTTTCTCAACTACACCGATCTTTCAGATAGACGATGTGTCTTTCGTATCGGTTATTTACATTGTCGCACAATTATTTGACGACCGAGTTCTCGGCTTGGGAAGGAAAGGGAAGGGGTTGTCGTTCAAGTGCAATATTTCGATATCCCTGAACATAGAAAAGTTTAGTCTCAAGTCTTAAGCATTCTTTTCGTGCAAGTTCTCTCTCTCTCTGGGTATCTTAGATAAATAAAAATATATTGATAAATCTGGGAAAAGTCTCTAAAGTTAAAATACTTGTAGATACAATGAACATATTTTTTTAGAAAAGGTTATTATTTCATTTCTTGTTATTTCAGTTTGTTGATATTTTTTACAAGTAAAAAATAGTTAACAAAAAAACACCAGGTATTTCAATTTAAACATTTAAGGTATCCGACTCTGTCTACTTGTAACAACTTTTTTTTAAAATAAAAAAAGTAAAAATACCGGGATTTCTTGTAGTTTTTTTAATTTTTTTAGAAGATTTTAAGAAAAAATTGCTAAAATTAAGAAAATAAAAAAATCATCATTACTAAAAGGGAAAATAATTGGTAAAAAATTTACAAAAAAATCCAAAAACGGGGCCCTCTCTGTACAAAGAAGTTTAGGAACAAATTCTCAAGTTCTCAATTTTGATATGTTACTTTTCTATTCATTTTTTAAATGACCTTTAGAATAAGAGATATTTTTCAATATTTACAAAAACTAAAGCACTTTATCTTAATTATATGTAATTATTTAAGAAAAACTGTGATTATGTTAACATAAGGAATTGTAAATTTTGTAATAAAACATTGATTGATAAATCTAAACGTTAAAACACTTCTACTATTACACAGAACACATACAAAAAATTCCAATTAGGTATTTTCAAAACTTTTTGAGCAATTGCTGTCCCCGTTTGAGCATTTTCCAAGAAACACATTACGAGGAAAATCATTTTAAAGTTTCACATCTTGCCTCAAGTTGAGGTATGTGCTTTTACTAAAGCACTTTCAGTTTTTGTTCTAGTGAATGGAATCTAAAACACTTGGTAATTTTATGAAGCTAATAAGGTGTCTTATATAAAATAAAATCATAAGAAAAATATGTTGTCTTATAAATAAACTTTACAGTTGTAAAGTTATGTCTGAATGCACGCACGATTTTAGGCTAATTGGATACCTTAACCGGTCAATTTCTTTTATCCGAATTATTTCAAAAAAGGCACATTTTTATATTGCATATAACTAAGCACCATACTAAATAAAATGAGAAATTGGAAATATTTTATTTTAATTTTAAACTTTTCAGTGTTTACACATTTTTTAAGTTTATAAGGAAGGAAAACAAAACCTTATACATGTTTGATTTCTGTAAATACACTCTATATGCTATAAAGAATGATTCGTATATCTTAAAAATTTCTCTCATATTACTTACAGCAATTTTCCTGGCCGTTCTTTTTCAAGCGATTGAGGATTTATCGAATATATGTACACAGACACACACAATTTGAATCATAGTAAAATAGTCTTACACTTCAATCAAGAAAGAAGTATATCTGCCTTTTAGGATTATTTCTTTCATTTCTATTTTTTCTCAAGCAAAAAACTGCCCATTGTCTTATCGATCTGCATTTCTTATTGTTGGTATTATTGATAAAATATTGAATTTAATATGACGCTAAAGATACATGTGATATTTATGATCTAATTACTATTTGTTAATTCTACATTTTTCTGGTCAATTATTAGGCTAGTAAGTCTTTAATTGAGAAAGAAAGGGAATCCGATATAGAACTAATCATAAAATTCGGGTATTAAAATAGGAGGTACAGTTTGTAAAGATACTCAGGGAGCATTAAATTATTTTCATTTTATTTACTGGGGTGTATTTCTCTCATGTGTATTTCTCTTCCAAAGAAATCCTTTTATATTCATTTTTGGTGCCACTGAATTTTGTTCTGAAGGCATGTTTAAATACAATTAAATTATTGAATCAAAACAATTCAAAATATAAAAAAATCAACGTCCCACCCTCAGTGGGTCTTGGTAAAATTATCAAACGTTGACTAACCAGGAAGATAAATTGGTTGGGAATCACTGCTACACAGTATAACGTCACGGATTTTGAGGACGTGATAGTTCGTGCCTAATTTAGCTGAAGACCCGCCGTGTAGAGAAGCGATGCACATTAAATTTGACAAGAGTTCAAACATCCTTCTGTTGGTGTGGTAGTTAGGAGAGGGATCATAATCGTCACTAAGCCATAGTTCAAAAATACGAGGTCCGTCTCCAAAATCCCTCGAATAGCTGAACAGTGCGACGTAAATATTCCCTCACTCATTTGAGGACGAGATAGAATTATGAAAAAACTTCCAACCAAATGCAAAAATGTTACACGTTATGATATTGAACAGTACATCCACCTTCGTGAACCTTACCAGAAAAAAACAGAAAATTATTTTAAAAAAGGTATTGTTCTAACACCTGTTATTTGTTTTTCCGAATGCCAATGTTTTTGGTATTTGTAATGAGTGGAAAATAGTTCATATCGACTTGGAGCTTTTGAAGGAATTTTAAAATAAGTATATGCGAAATTGCAATTTATATTTTGTACCCTGAGAACTTGCTTAGAATTAAATATATTCTTGAACACGAAATTCCTCTCCTGCCAGTTGAAATTGCTCAGTCCAATGGAAGCGGTCAAGGATTCGTCAAATGTATTCGTAAAATGAAGTACCAACATAAGGAAAATTGCTTAAAAAATGTAATAAAATGTAATTCAAATTGTCACTAAGCCTAATATATTGCAACACAAGCAAGTTAGTTTTAAGTTCTTGTTTTTTTATATTTAAATTTTGTTTTCTTAAAAAGAGATATACATATTGTTTGATATAACTTCATTTTCCTTCACGTATTTTGAATATTTTTTTTATTGTTTCTTTCATTATTTTGTCAGAACAACATTTATATTTTTAGGCATGTACTTCATTGATATTATAGCCTTATCATTACGTTTTTTTTTTGTTTCATAATTTGCCTAAAGGGCTTCAGTCATTTTATAGAATACCTAGGTATTCTTTACAATGACTAGGCAAAGTATGTAATAAATCTCACATTTCACACTAGGCCTAAGAACGTCAAGCCTTCTATAGAATGCCGGCATTTCATACTTTGCTGGTAACATATATAATGATTGTTTTGATACTAAATTTATACAAACTGGGTCAATAGAGTTTCGTGTAGAATTTTTTGAAAATTCCTTATAAGCTTACCAATATTTTGAAGTTTAAATAAGGTATTGGAAATATTACATAAGCACAGCTTATTTACATATAAACTGAAGTTAAAAATTGTATGTTTCTTCTAAGTGATTTTTTTTAAAAATAAGAGCTCCAAATGTATCCATACACTTTAAATATAAATATAAAAATAAACTAAATATTTATCATCACTTTCTAAATATTTATCCAGCATTATTGCTATAAAAATTTAACGTTTTGCAAAGAGTTAGATCAGAGATTATTTGAATTTCTAACCTAGGTGCAATACAGTATTAAATGAAGTATTAGAATAACTAGTTTCTGCTCATATTTTTCTTAATATTATCACAACATAATATATTGTTTTGTTTTTTGAACTGTCCAGATAATGGTCTTAGAAATGGTTAGAAAATTCAACTTTTTTGGGATTCATTGTTCTAAATATAGAATTATATTTTAATGATTTTAATGAAAATATTTGAAGTAAAAATAGTGAAAAGTAGTTTTAAAATGGTGAGAACCCAAAACAATTATTTTGTGTGTCTGTTTTTAGAATAACTGTCTTCACGTGTCAGACAACAACAAAATTTTTACCATTCATCTATGACACTTCTAAATTCATATAAAGAGAAAATTATTTGCAAAAGTTTTTTTGCTAATAGTTTCTTATTTAGTGGTTTCGTTTAATTATGATTTTTCCGTAGAGTTAGATTTTAAATAGTGAAATAATTGGAATGGAGCTATGTAAATTCGAATGAAAATAAAACTAGTTTATTAATTTTGAATGAATATGAAATTTGTTTATTTATTTTGAACGAAAATTAAATTAAAACAAAAACTTGATAAATACATCAGGAATCAAATTACTTTTAGAATCTACTTTTGATAATATGGTCCAATTATGTGAGAGTTTGTGCAAAAAATTATATTTAAGAATATAAAAATTCAAGAACTAAACACGTATGCCAAAGTATAACTTCAAAAAAGATTGCCTTTTTTTCTTGTTTTTAATAAAGCATTAGTATTTGTTGTTCATGTATAGAATTGGGTTATAGCAATGACAGATTTATATAGGTTTTGGAAGTTTTTTTATAAATCTATCTAAAAAAATAGATATTTTTTAAGTATTCAACTTTTTCTAGTACAGTTTTTTCAGTTTAGTTGACTATGTAAGAAGAATTAATAAAAAGAAGCTAAAACAATACAAAGGCACATGCATGCTACATCTAAAATTAAGGGAACAAATAATAACAATGCTATTTATGCATTTTGCTTAGTATTGCTCTTATATAGTAAATAAACATCAAATTATGAACTGAAAAGTTTTTATAGATTCAAAAGAAAATTTTATAAGAATTTTTTTTTCAATTTCAAAACTATATTCAATTTAATAATTCCAAATGGAGCTAAAGATATTAAAGATATATATTTATATAATTTAAAGCAATGTGGTATACACTATTCTAACAATTATTATTCAAAACTTTTGAAAGCAAAATAGTAATAAGAAATTATTTTAATTAATCAGGTGAATAATCAGTTTTTAGGTAATTTTTCTTTGATCAATTTTTCTGTTATTTCAAATACCGCACGTGTTCAAAATGAGGTAATTAAATTAGCTGATAAATAGTGTAAGCAATATTTTTGCAAACCTAATTTGTAATAAAAATGAAAGTCAAATTTCTCATAAAATTTTTATATTCATTTGCTGAATGATGTTCCTGCTAAATTTGTATAGTTTGAGTAGAGTAATTGTAGATGAGGAAAAATGTTTTTCATACCTCAGACCAGAAAGAAATTATATTTTTTCTTGGCTCAAATTTTAGAGCTTACAATGATTAAAAAATTTCAAAAAATAATATTACATTTAAGTTAAAATATAAAAAGAGAATACATTAATTGCAAATCTAAATTTGCAGTCTTCAAGATAATATAAAAAGGGGGTGTGGTATTTTAAACTAAATATTTTAAAATATATATCTTGAGGTGTAATTAATTCAAACTACATAATAATTACTTCCTTTTTTAAAAAAATTCATTTATGGTTTTAATTTATAAAAATAATTATAAGAAGATTTTCATTCTTGGTATGGGAAGTGTTCCATCAATTTATAAGAGAAATTTTTACTTGTAAAGTGTTGCATTTTTTGTTATATTGAATGAATTTTCTGTAATCAAATTAAAAAATGGGTAAACAATTTGAAGTATTCTTATAACATACAAAAAAAGGGAATATATAATCATTGAATCAAGTAAAAATTGAACATAAATATAAAGAAAATAATGGTTTTAGTAATAACCAATCAGAAGCTTTCGAGTTAAAATTAATTACAAAAAGAAAAAGCAATAAAGAAATTTGGTACAATAAATATTACATCATTTGCTTTCATTTTTTCCTGTCGAATTGTACAAATTAAAGGCCTAAATTGGAAAATACGTCCATTAAATGCTAAGGTGAACTACTTAATTCATAAACTTAATAGAATATATAACATTTCCAATTCATGTTAATCTAAATTTCAACCACGCAATGTATGGTTTTAAATGTTAAACTATTTTTAAAATGATTAAAGGCAATGCAAAATGTATCTAAATACTTTGAAATATAACTTTGAACACATATTTCGATTAAAATATAAAGTTTAATCTATTGATTTTAACTCTATTACATGTTATATAACAAAAATCACGCAATAATTAGTTTCCATAAACATTTTTTTAAAAAAACTTCTTACGTAAATATTTGCTGTATACTGTGTTTTATCCCAACATTTACTCTCAAAGCATTATTTCTTAAACACATATCTAACAGGTATTAATAAATCAAAAACTTTGTGCTTTTTGAAATTCATTTTTGTTTTTGTGTTTGTGTTTGTGTGTGTTTTGTATCTAATAAAAGTTAAACACTATTTTTTCTATATATTTACATAGACGGAAACAATACGTTATTTTGAATAAGACGCATGATGTTTTTAAATTGGTTGTAGCCACTAATATTAATAGCTCGAGTTTTATGAAAATGGCATAAGACATTTTTCATAATTTTAGGTAAATGCTAAGGAGTTTTAAAAAATCGCAATTGAAGGGAAATTCAAACGTCTTTCATAACCATTAGCTTCAGAATAGAATACGTTTTTAAACAAGACTTATTTTTTACTCCATAACAAATGTAATCCTCTTGTGATTAAGTATTATTAATTTTTAAAGTACACTGAAGTATTTATACCTATACTAAATTGCAAATTAAAAATACTTTTGGACGAGGACTTTATTCATACTTTCTTCAATTACTTTTGCCAAAAAAGTAATTAGTAAATATTGTAAAAATAAATTGAATTGACATATATAGCAAGCTTATGTTATTGTAAATACATTGCTGGTTACACAAAATGCAACACCCTGAAGGAAGCATGCAAAAGAGGAGGAATTTATGCATGCGTTGGCGGAGATGAAATATGCAAATCTTTAAGCATTATAATGAAGGTGCACATAACGCTCGCCGTAGCGTCACCCGCAAGCACTATACAAGGGGAGAACAGATTGATGATTTGACATAATGGTCAAATTAATAAAGCGCTTAAAATTAGTTGTTTTAAAGCACATATCCAAAAAATACCATTAACTTAATTAACTCTATACCTGAAACCAACAACATTAATATGTTGAACTTAAATGCTTATAGTGTAAATGATGAAACTAAAAGGTCAAGAAAAGTCTTTTTGTATACTTACAATCAGACTTAATTTTTAATTTAAAGCAATATTCTTTTAATTATTGCACCTTAAGTAAATTTAAACTTTTATTTTAAACTCTCTACTTTGCCCCACTGAACAAGTTATCCTACCCTTCTTTCTTTACACCCCTTTTCGGTAGCCAATACGAGTCTCTATCCTCACCCATCCTTGACCAACTAGAGAGTAGTGTCTCAGCTTTCAATCAAGCCAAAAATACTCCAAGAAATTCCTGACCAGAAGCCACTTTAAGTCACGCCTCCGGGTCTTCTCTCAACAACCAATAGCCTTCATGCCTCTCCGCAGATTGTGCAAACCCAACTTGAGTCGTTCCCACATCTAAGACTGGCATGATAGGGGATTGAGGGTTGTTTTACAGTCCAGTTGCCCACAGATACAACGTCATCAACGATTTGACATAAGGCATTTTTTTTTCGTAAGCTGTTTACATATGCCTCGTGGAACACATCGAGCGTCTTTTTACTAAGTTTCTGAATTCGACTGAGGAAAATAGTAGCCTTCTGGAATTGCGGATAATCTCTCAGAAATTGGTCGACGTTTTGGACAAAACCAATCAGACAGATTAAGCGCATAGTAGAGATGTATCGCGCAGCCACATCTCGTACAATATCACAACAGATACAGTCTTTTGCGCATCATTCAGTATCCGCTCGTACGATTAGACGCACTTTGCAGCATAGAATGTGCGCAAGGCATCTATTGCTTCGTTTACTCTTGACTGGAAACCACTGGTGTTTGCACCGCCAATGTTGCGATGAACGGTGGACATGGACAACGGAATGGAATGCATTGTGTTTACTGACGATTCTCACTTCTGCCTGCAACATCACAATGGTCGAATTTGAGTTTGGAGACACCGCGGCGAGAGGTTACTGAACTGTTGCATTATGTTTCACCACACTAGTCCTGCACCCGGTATCATAGTTTGGGGTGGTATTAGATATCACTAGCGCAAACCTTTAGTACGCATTGCCGATACACGTGACAGCCAGCGCTACATCTCTGAGGTGTTGGAACCCGTGGTCTTCCCATACATTCAGCGATTACCGTCAGCCATATTATGAAAGGATGATTCGCGATTACACGTGACACTCAATGTTCAAAAGTTCTTCTTTACCCATCAGATTAGATTGCTTCCCTGACCTGCTTGTTCTCTCAATTTTCGGACAACCGGAAGCGTGTTTTCCATGCTTGCTCAACAACTGGCCCTGTATACACCAGCTGCTGCTACACCAGGTCAACTTTGGCAATATAGGAAAACCTCATGGACTGCTGTACATCAATGATACATCCAGATCATCTTTGATTCTACGCCGAGGCGTGTGGCAGCATTTATAGACGATAATGGAGGCTACTCTAACTACTGAATCTGTCATCATCCACACTTCCCAGGAGGCTGTAATTTTTATGGATTGATCTTTGTACATCATGTTTTCTGACAAAAAAATTTTCTGTGATCTGGTTCCTCTTGGAGTTGATTTTTTTGTGATCAGCGGCATTAAATATTAATCTCAGCATTTTCTTTTAAATATTAATCTCAAATTATTAAACGCTGATTCAATATTCGAATAATAGTTTTTGCAAAGTTTGCAGTTTCATCAATTTCATTTGAATAAAATACATTGTTTCTGAATCAATAATTTTATTCAATGCATTTCGTAAGACTGCTTCCTAATGCCAGTAATTAATTAGTGCAAAAAATCCTATTCTATATAGAAATGATTCGCATAAAATTTTAGATTCGTATTGAACAAATAATACATTTACATAGACGAATATTTTTTTCAGAGGGTTCGGCACATGAATTTTCGAAAAATTATCGATTTTTACTTTTTTATATTTTCTAACAGTTCAAATATTTTTGTTTAAAATGATATATGATACGGGAAAATACCATAATTAGAAGTGCATTTAGTAATTTTTTTAAGTGAGGCTTCTCCTTGACGCGCCACAAATGAGCTCTGATAGGAGCCCCTGTGTTTCCCCTTGCATAAGTTTCTGATCAGCGCGAATCCATATGATGTTGAGGTGAAAACATTAGAGTGTATTTGGCTAATCCACAAAAGTTTATGGGTACACGTCTTTTGGATCTTAGAAACGAAACAGAGAGTGAACAGAACATATGAAACAGAGATTCACATACATTTTAATATAAAAAATTCAAATCTAATATGGTATGGCTATTAGAAATAATATCAATGATCTACACATCATTGATACTGCTGTTTGGGCTGTTTATCTTCAACTTCTGTCCTCAAACGAGAGCCCTCAACATGTACTGTGTCCTCCGATGATAGATGCCTGGTACAAATTTCAAAAGACAGAAGCTGAATGTAAAGAAAAGCACTATGGTTATAAACATATACACCATGATGAATTAAATGAAGCAATCTTTAGAGGTCTAGGTGATCCTATGTTATTAAAAATTGTTTACATAGAAAGGCCAAGAACCCTCCCCTCCCCCTATGAGTCAGTTAATACCATATGGTTAGTGATTGCAAAATCTATATTAGTGGAATTAAAAACTTGAAAATAAGGGTAAATATTGCCATTTTATAGTGTTCAATATATGGGTCATGTTCTAAATTAATGATCTTAAAACATTGTGAATGAAGTTATAATTGTGTATCATGTTCAAGAAACCAGATACACAAAACGATTATTTTAGCCCAACGAAAGAATCCTGAATTCCTCCCAAAAAAGACCACATCGTTAAAAATAATAAATTAAAAAAAAGAAAATTATAAGAATACTTTACATGAGCAGAGATTAAAACAAATGCTTAATATTTTTCTAGAAAGTACTGTAAAAAATAAAGGCTCAAAATATTACAAATTTTTACTTTAAAGCCTGTTTTCTCAAAATGTAATATTTTTCACTTTATGTACATTTTTCTTAAAAACTTCTCATCATATAATTCTCAAATTTTCAGTAAGTAGACTTTTAATATGTTTACACGTTTTAAAGGAGAGATTTAGGTATATCTAGTGAACCTTTTAAGATATAACTTTTTTAAACACATTTTAGGGGACAAATTGGACAATTTTTAACAAAAAGACAAAACCTTTCCTTAAAGTGTTATTGAAGTACACATAGCCTACAGTAAAACTTTTATTCATGAGAAGTAAGTAGTTTCTGAGAGCAAGGTACATAAATTTAAGCAATTTAACATACACTTCTATGGACGTCTCGGAACCCCTTAAAACATTTTTTTTAAAAAAAATGTTGCAACAGTACATAAGTTGCAAAAAAAACCTGTAAATCAATTTTAACTAATAAATGATTTTGTTTCATGATATACAATTTTTAAACGAATATTCTATATTCCTTTATGTGTACATAATGTATTTTCATGGGAAATTTTGGCCATAAATAATGCTCATTTCTTATCCTCATTTATGTTACATGAAAATTTTTTTCTAAAGAATATTTTTGTCGATGATTTACAAAGTTTTGTACTAATGTTATAAATTATTCTTAAATCATGCAGTTAAATACAATGCCTAGTTTTAATTTTAGTTCAAGAAATTGAATAGCAAGACTTTGTATGTCGTTTTAATATTTTAAAGTGGTTTACAAATTAGTATTTACCTTAAAACAAATAATTACCAAATTGATGCTAACTTGAGATTTAAAAATTAGAGAAGAGCCCGTAACTTTAATTTAAGCAATTTTAAGCAATTAATTGTTATATTGTTTTTATGCTTATAAATTTCTTATATATTTTCCCCCCAAAATTATAATATATTTATTGTACATTTGAAAAATATTTACCGACATGACTACTATATGATCACTGGACTAAAAACAATTAAATATAGGAACATACATCTATGCGTTGTATTTTAAGCCTTGCCGTATTTTCTCTTTCATCAGAACATATGTTAGTTATCTGATTGGTGTATTTATTGCTGACACGGAATATATAAAAATACATATTGTTCCTAAATTATAAAAAAAATTTGCCGTTTACATGATGTAGTGTTTGCTGCATTTTTCATTTGTTTTTATTACATGAAAAAAATAGCAATGTGGATTTTTTCTCACTAAAGAAATAGAAATAAATTAACAGTTATCTCAAATTTTCCCAATTTTTAAATCGAAAAATTAAAATACTTTAACACAGCCAGTTATGAATGATAACTACTTTTCAAATTTTAGCATTAATAGGTTATTTTAATATATTTTATATATTATAATAAAGTAACATTTCTCTTTTATGAATTATTGGACAACATATGTTTAATGTTACGAAACAATGAACTATGCACACTTACAGCTTCATAATTAGAAGCAATTTTCCAGACTTATAATAATTATTTTTAACATAAGCTGTGCATCACTTCAGTCTAGTAATTAAGTGTGAAATGGAAGTATGTCGTATATATCTAATCTTTACCTTTCATACTTCAGACTGTAGCAATTACTAGTAAGTAATAAATAAAGAAGAGATTACTTGAACTTCCAATCTCACACAACCTTCAGAGCTTAGACAATTAACAAAAAAAGTAGCAAAGCTCTGACGCTTAAGCTCATCATTCTGTTAATTAATTAGCGAAGTATCCTGTAAAGCATTAGGAAGAGCAACAACTTCATATACTTCTAAACAGAAGATACTGCAGACGAGATGCTTTAGTAGATATATTGTTGTAGTTATAATTGGGTATAATTAAATTAACGAGACATATACAATACAGTGTAAGTCTTTCTAAATGTCGTTTCGAATATCAACAAGAAAATGAAACAGATGAAAAATATTTTTTGATGCTAAAAGTCTTAAATAAATGTAATTATAGTTTTATAATTTCTTTCTCTTCTCAGTGTCTTGCATAATTTTGAAAATGCATGCTTTCACATTTCAGATAATCTCAGAAATTAGATATTTAAAACACACACACACATATATATATATATACTCTTTTCTTAAAGCATCATAATTTAACTAAAGTAACTTTATAGCTTATTATATGAAATACTAATATAATATTTTATAAGACTAGCGCACTGAGTGGATAGTTTCATTTTAAAAAAATGCATTAATTAATTGTTTATTGGTGTCGAACTGTGCAGCAGCATCAGGCAAATATAGAAACAAATCGTAAAATTAGAGCTCTTGTCGAGTGATTAGGAGAACACATGAGCACATTCGATTCTATAAATGCTACAGCATGACTAGGGGAAAACTAAAAGAATCCGCAAATTTAACATGCTTGAGTTTCTCTATATGGAAAATCTTTTATAGCAACAGGACTCAAACACATAACGTAAAGTTCATGATTAATTCATTCAGGCAATTCGGCTTAAATGGAATTTAAATGTTTAGAGTATTATTTTGAAAGAATAATTTTATTCAATATCCAAATAAAAATTAAAAATAAAGTATTAAATTTGGTAGATATTTGAACCACAAATATTACGGAAATGATATTGAAAATTGATTACGAAATCCAAAAAAAATTAAATAATAAATAAATAATTTTTTTAAAAAATGTAAATGAGAATACATGTTATAAAATGTGAAAGAAACTTAGCATAATTTGAAAAAAAGAAAACTTCTTCAATCAAATAAAATAAAACATAATTAACAAACAAAATAAAACGTTATTAGCAAATATTTTTTTCCACAGAATGAAGATATAACCTTCTATTGAAGAGCTTATGATGCTTAGAAGAGAATCTAATATATAATTATAATCAAAAAGTTTGAAAGATAAGAAAGAAGGATTGATTAATTTAGAAAAGATTGATTTTAATCACTTTTATAAAACTTATTAATATAATGAGAGCTGTAAATGCATTGCTTAAATTACTTAAAAAACTAAAATAGCCAATTGCACTCTTTTTTTAAGTTATACAAATTTTAATTCAATAAATTTCAGCAAAATTTTGTTTAATAAGTTTATTGTGCCATCTTTTATATTTTAATAATTATATATTTTATATAACACATTGTATGAATTATTTTAATTTTCATTATTTTTTCCCTTTTATTTTGTGCAACATAAGATGGAAAAGTTTTAGCACCATAAATAAATATGAGTGATTACGAGTAATGGTATTACTTTTGTACAAGAAATAACAACAAATAAAGAGTAATTGTAATATTTTATATGAGAGAAAAAGAGAGATACAGAATAAAAGCTTTATTTTTACACGACATGGTATTCTAATTTATTTGTGATCAATCAATTTAACAAATTTTTTTAAAATTTTTTTATCATTTGTTATTTTTGTATCGATTAACTACCTTAAATATTACTTAGAAGTGTAATGTATGCTCAGATAAAGAGCAAGGTATAAGAAAAGGTTTAAAATCTAAATTAAAAGCCTTTATTTAAGGGTATATATTATACATCTGTGTTAACCCGGCCCTTCAAGGGCGAAAAAAATTACCTTAACTTCACGCGCAGGGTATCTCATATTCAAGGGTGTTTACCTTCTGTTTTTACCGTAAAATTCGCATTCAAAGGTGAAAAAGGAAGAAAAATCGGAAACGCAATATGTTTGTTACACTTTTGACATTAAATTTAGTTTTTCTGCTCTTTTTATTAAGGCATTCAGTACATTGTTTATATACTCCTTTAGCCTTCTTGGAGATAAGTGCGATGCTTTCTTTAGATCTTAATTTTTTTAGAGAGAGAGAGAGTTTCATAGAAACTAAAAAAACTTCTGTAAGTCGAAATCCAAAACACTTCATAAAGCAGCGTCTGGTTCAATGCTTTTGAGGTGGTTTCTGACTACTTAACAAAATAAATAATTTGCGTATTTACTATCGCAACGCTTCAGAACACAAAAATATTGTCATAGGCAAACGATTGCATTTTCTAGCCATTGAATATGATGTGGTCATTTTATCAAGGACGATATTAGCTCCCTTAGTTAAATAATCTGGATAGATTTCAGTAGAGGTATTATACTCTTGGTATTATACTCTTCATCGTTCAATTCTTCCTCGTCATCCCCGCAAAGAGTCTTTCTTCATCTGAAAATACTCTGTTGTACTATATATATATTAAATACTGTAACCATTAAATTACTTGAATATCACATTGCTTCATCCTAACTACAATAATGCATTATAACATAAGAAAGATTTTAAAGAGTGCTCTTGCATTTAAAACTGTAACGGCGATTCACGTGTTGGGTCTGACATACCTGAAGCAGTGGTATCCAAAAATATACATTTAGAATTCGCTTATAAGCTAAGATCTCTCAAATGAGAGAGAGAGAGAGAGAGATATGACCTTATAGTCAGTTATACGAGAAACTATTCATTTTCCGAAAAAAGTTTAGAAAGAGTCTTTAAAAAGCGCTGGGTATGACATACCCAGTGCCTAACTTTTGCATTGCGTAAAGTGCCGGGTTAATCACTCAAACTTTTATTAGTCAAAATTGTATATCAAAGAAAAGAATATAATACAATAACGGAATTTTTCCACTTTTTCTTTGCAGCTCACTCTGGTTATGCAACCAAAACTTTTATTTGCACTGAGTCTTATCTTAAGAAATTTTAATGCTTATTCACATTTTATTAAATGAAGAATCTTACGATACAAATATTCGTTTAGATATCAAATCTATATGAATAGTTCACAAAATAGTCAACATTATCACTAAGTTCTTACCTCAGATTTACTGAGTAAGAAAGATTATATCTGTCAAATGAATCTCTGTTACATACCTCTGATATTCTTTAATGAATTTTTTATTCTATAACATAGTTTGTTATAACAAGAAACTATACCATGAATGACAAATGCTGAAATTTTTTTAAAAAGAATACCTTAATATCATAACTAGAAGAGAAAAAGAAAATAATGTGACTAGCTTAATTTGATACTTGGTTGCTTCTTAAGTTATGTAAATTTTTAGTATGGTACACGATTAAACAACACAACCTTATAGAAATATTCAGAAAAAAAATTTAGTTCTTCTAATATTTTTAGTTTAAGTAAGTATGGGACATTTTGTGTAATATAAGTAAAAGTTACTAATTTTTACCATTTAAATAATTTTTGTTCTATTGTCTTTCAGCAGACTTGATTTCATTGCTCCAGAAAACTAAGACAACTGTGTAAAATTCCTGAAACTTGAGAACAAAACAAGCTTTGAAAATCTAAACTGTAATTAAAGAAAGCCTAAATCAATTATCTGTAGTGCTTCGGCGCATACCGTAAAGAAGAGAAAAGAAATCAGGTCACAATCTTATCAGTAAGAAGACCACGTATAGGAAAGTTAAAGCTTGTAATCACGTTCTTAGAGAAGCTACTTTCATCGTAAGTACTCCTTACTTCTTTTTATTCATTTTTTTTTTTATTTATTTGTCTTTTACAACTTTGCACCTTTTAGGGTTCATCAAAATATTAAATCAGAATAAATATATCAAAATTGGCAGTATTAATCATTTAAAAAAACAAATGCTAGGAAATAACTTAACTATATAGCATTTTATAATTAATTTTTAAATCAGTTTTTAAAAGTTTTGTTGTTGAATACAGATTTAAATAATAAAAAAAATAAATAAATAAACTGACATTAAATACACTGGAAGCAACACAAGTCCTAAATTTTTTGGAGCATTAATCATGCGAACGGCAAAAAATATTTATTAAACATTTTTAAATTGATGATCTGCTAAAAAGTAACCAGAATTAGCTAAAAAAAGTTAAGTACAACTTTTAGAAACATGATTCAGTCTATTTTTAACGAAATAACTTTTAAAAATATTTTCAACTAAGCAAAACATTTGTAAATTTAAATATAGTGTACAAAAAATGTACATTTGTTCATTAAATTTTGTTATACTTATTCTTAAAATAAGAAATATATTAGATTAAGGTTATTTATATTTGTTCAAATACTATTATTATTTAGATATTTTTAATCCATTTAATAATCTTTATTAATTAAGTCAGAATTTCCCCCAAAATTAATTAAGTAAAATTCATTATTAAAGAGGTGTATTCCTCTCAAACTGTGTCATATTCAAAAGATTTATTCAATAGAAAAAATACATTATTGACTGTTTAGAGTATTGCATTTCTCTAGCTGTATATGTATATTACACTTCTACTCTCAATGCATTACTATGAGATTATAGATTGAGTCTAAGATGGGAAATTATAAATTTTTATCAATATTAGAATGTACTTTTATTGACATTATGGAGTCTTTACATTATTTATTTTAATTTAGTTTCGCAGATCAGTGTAGATGCACTAAGTTTGCATGATTCCTAAGAGTGAATTACAAGATTCTTAACTTGAGAAGTAATAGCCTCTGTTTTTGAGGCAAATAGTATAATTTAAGGAAAAAAAGCTAAAACCACTTGTATTGTGCAACTAAAGCATATGCATAGATAGATGTGTGTATATTCTATTAAAAATTGTAGTACAAATTATCGATATCACTTTCGATATTGATAAACAGTGATGATAAGTTTGATATAAGTCTAAGTATCAAAAGATAGAAAATACAGTTTATTACGATCCTCTGTATAGTTGTATAAACATTTTCGAAAAATGAGTTTTAATTAGCTGGGAAAAATAGAATCAGCGGAACATAAAAAAGTAATAAAAATAAAATCAAGCAAATAAATGTAAGAACATCAGAACATTTCAAAAGAAAAATGCCAAAAAGTAATATTATAATTATATTAAAAATGAAACATTGTATATCCATTCTCTGCAATTATTTATTTTATATTAAGGAGAAATATATTTCTAAGACAACAAATCTGAAACTGACATATATATTTTTAAATTTGGATTATAAAACACATGTTCGTTTTCATATAAAATTATAGCAATCTGTTTTTATGCATAACCAGAACCAGATACAACTATTGATAGTTTAAATGGAAACTTCGTTCTCTTTTTGATTTCGACACATATATAAATCTTAATGTTAACATCTGGAAAAAATTTTAATACAAATGCTGCAATAAAAAAAGACTAATTATTATTGCATTGGTATTTTAGATAGTTTACTTTGAATAACGAAAAAAAGATTAAGTACAGTTTTGAATTGAAATGATATGCTTGATAGTTCACTTTTGAGTCCTTCAATTTTCATGTAAAAGCTGTTGTATATAACAAATAAAGTTAAAAAATTGAAATACTAAAAATAAATAAATTATTAAAAATAGTAAAAAAAATCTAATCACATTCAAAATAAAAAAGAATAAAACAAATTTTATATCATATTTATACTATTTTTAATGTTTATTATTCATTAAAAATTCTTTTCCTAATTCCCTTTTAATACTTTAGACTTAACTAGCCTCTAATAACTCTGTGCCATGTTTGCCTCAAGGTTTTATTTATACTGTAGCTACAAATTTCAGTTAAATAAATTTTCTGTTGGTAACGAAATATAAGAATCTTTCAGGATTGAGACCATGAACATAATTGAGTATATAGTTTAATCAATTGTATTGTTTGGCGCATCGGGGTTGAATTTGGGCTATAAAAAGGGATTTGAATTTGAACTTAGAAGAAATTTGGAACTTTTCCTATATTATTATTTGAACCTAATATACATTGATGTTTGATATATTTTCGTCTGTAGTCTTTCACCAGAAAATATTTTGGGGACATGACCTTTTTGCTAATACCTAATCAGTATAGAGGGAAAAAATGACTAAAGATAAAGTAAACATTGAATATAAGGAATTTTTGCGTTCAGTAAGAAACATCATAAGGGAAAGACTATGCTTTATTATTTTTTTAACAAAATGTACAGTATTTTTCATTCTATTTCATTAAATGTCAAATAATTAGCTTTCTACAATTTCTTTTAATTGGGGACAACAATTGATAGAAACGAAGTTATCATGTTTTAAAAAATTTTCATACCAGCCAAATCCAAAGGAAATACTAATTAAATATCAATTCAAATAACAGAAAATTAGATGATTATTCATTTTGAACAACAATTTATGCTATCAAAAGTGAACTCTTATGTTGTTATAAGATATAAACAAATCAAAATTAGCATTCAAAATATTTCAATTATTTGTCGTAAATTTTTGTAAAAAAGTGACAACTATCACATATTTTTAACATCTTGCTATTAAAAAACAAAGTGTTTCTAATTTTTATTTAACCCATTAAATCTATTTCTTGCATGCAATCAATCTACATTTCAGAAATATTACCTAGCAAAATCTTATTCTTTAGTCATAAAATAGAGGGTTGTAATTATATAATCATACCGGAAAACAAATTTATATGCAGTTGTTTTATTGCATCAAAACTGAAAACATATTTCCACTTTTCTGAATGTGCCCTTTTTTCTTGTCAAGAGTATCGTTTAAATTACAAAAAAATCCTTCACACTTACATCAGTAATTAAATACTTAATAAATACAGCTGCAAAAGCGATTTTAAAAAAAGTTAGAGAAAATAAAATTGCAGATTGTGAGGTGTCACTCATAGAACATGGAAATGTTATAGATTCCCATCATGTAAGTGAAATTTCATTCTTTATAAGACATTTTTTAATGATGAATCATGAAATCCTTTTATGCATTTGTAAAAAATATTTAAAAAAAAAACTTAACACGTCTTCCAACAGTATAAATACAAAAATTATTATGCAAATTTCAGTAGTTCATCCAGTTACATGGAACTATCTGGCTTTTGTCATATTTTGAGCGTTCTGAAAATTTTAATCATGACACAAGTATTTGTGCTTCTGATTCCAAACGTATAAAAACAGATAAAAGAAAGGAATCAGTAAAAAAAATCATTAGTCATAATTAAAAGATATGGAATTAGATTAAAATTTTTTTCAAGTTAAAAGAGACAATAAAATAGCTTGATGTAAAGATTTATTTATTTAATAAACTACAAATCTTCTATAAAATGTTTGTTAGATCATACATTAAGCAAAGTTGTAAACGTACGGTACATTTTTTCATTGGTCTTAACTAAACTCCTATCTAACTGTTATTTTAAAGAGCGTATATAATCATATTCTGAGAGATTGAAATCCATTTATATTGAATTTAAATTTCTCTCAACTGATTCTTCAATATTTAAAGGCGATATTACACATTGACTTCCCTGAATCTCACTCAATAATAAAATTCTGAGCTGTGATGTTCCTAAACTTTTTTCTCTGACCCCACTCTTTCATCCTCTAACCATTTACTAGAACCAACCAATGGATATCTGGTGATATTCAATAGTTTTATTCATATACAAAATGTTTAAACTTACACACATTATGATCTAAGTCTTCTGAATTGTCTACTGAATTATTCAGGACAGACCATTTGAAAATTAGGGCATGAACAATATTTTTCAACGAAAGCAATATTGTAAACAGCAACATCATTTTTACATAAAAATTACATCGTTTCTATATATTAATATATAACGATAATATATATGTTCCAAATAATAGTAGAAAATCAATAAAGATAATGTTCTTCAAATGCATTTTTGAGGTTAAACAAAATTTTAAATGGTCAATAATACTGCGTTACATGTACTCTCATCAATATATTATTGTGTCGAAGAATAATGTTAAATATTCTAGTTAAAAGTATTTGTAAAATGTTTTTACATCGTATGTATTTTACTTATATCAAAACGCTTTCACTGATTGCTAAAATTTCTTAGTAATGTTTAACAATGCAGTGATATATATATTTTTTTGAGAATGCTTAAATTAATCTACCATCATTTTAATACATCAAGTCTTTCAATTGTTGATATCTTTCTTTTCCAACATATATAAAATAAATAATATTTTTTTTCAATATCTTCACTAAACCTCTTTGAACCATTGTATCACATAAACAGTATTTAAAAAAAAACAACGTCCGTATACACATAGAATTTTTGTAATAACAACGGAATTAAAAAAAAATTAAGATAAAAATACATATTTTCAAAGCATAAACTGTGAATAACAAAAATCCTCCATAATCGCAGTATTATCCGATCACCGAAAAGATCTTTTATAAGATGAAGAAAAATTTCAGTTGAAAGATCTCGCTTCACCCCAAACACAAGATGACATACCTCAAGATATAAATCTGCTACGCCACCAAGCCGGTGGCAATTTAGCTATATTCTTTAGAATTTTGTTTGGTTATTTCATTCTCTTATACTGCTGCTTCATAAGTGGCCTCAAGGAAGTTTAACTGTGCCTACATTTCTACCCCTTGCATTTATATACCTTTCAAAGTTTTTAACATGTAGTTATTTCTTCCTCCTTACATTTGCATGGCTTTTAAATTACTTGGAAGTAGCAATAATTCACTAGCATAGTTTTGATTGTATTCATTTAAAATTCCTAATATTTTGCCATTTCTATATTGTAATTAATATTTCTTTATTAAGGTTTGAAAAGCTTTTAAAAAATAATTATTTAAAACTCACAGAAATTTTTGAAAATTCCATGAATTTTTAAATGCATATATACTTTAATTTGTAAATTTTTTCTACGTTAAATACACTTCTCAGTATAAAAATTTCAGAATGCTTTGTAGATTTAATTAATTTCAGGTTTGTTTACTTATGCATGTATTTTAAAATTTATCTAAAAACTATTGAGTTAAAAGTGTAAAAGTTATGTTGCCAATCAAAAATATATTAAATAAGCAACTTGTTCCTTTTTTTACTCTATCTAAATAGGATTCTTAATAAGCGAAATATAAAATACATTTATACATTAATTAAAAAAGTTTCATAAGCAAATACTTTTTATACAATAATATAACATATGTTTCTTCCTCTGCATATTTAATTATTGTTATTCAAACGTTCACTTATTTCAGTAGTGCAAAAGAAGAGTTATTTAATGTGTATTTCGTATTACGAAATTTAATGTATTACACATTTTCTACTACGCCATTAATATTGTGTTATTCTGATATTAACATCTACTTCTGTAAAATTTAATGTGCATAGGAAAAAATTGCTTATTTACTATAAGATCATTCTATTACCAGTTTTTTTTCTTTAATATCTCCTCCATTAATATATAGAGATAGATGCATTATGCAAGTATTCCCAATAGGTTAATAAAACTGAAACAAAAATGTTTTTAAAATATCAAATAATATCTCTACACAGTCAAAAAATGATTACTTTTTTATAACTGCTTACTTCTGAATCATATTTATTAAATTTTTTGTGAAGGAATATTAACATGTGTTCATAATACCATCTTATTTTTTAGTTACCTTCTTTTCCGTTTAATTACTTTCTTATTTGTTAATTCTTACAGTTCACATATTTATAACCACAGACCTTTAACACTGAAATATTCCTGAACGCAATGATCTTTTACTGACTTAAAACATTTCAGTGCTCTTAATCGTTTTATAATCAATTTCTAATTTAAAGAATTCATCAAAGAAAAAGACTTATTTGTCGTGATAACCTTCAAGCTATTTAAACGTGTATATGCTCTGATCCAATAAAGATTCTTGTACCACTGCTTGTTATAGTTTTAGTTATGTACGTGCAACTGCTGAAGAAGTAGCATATTCAGCGACATAAGTAATGGCAATTATTTATGAGAGGACGTTCAGTAAGAAAAGCATCACTTCTAGGAGAGTTTCACTAGAGAATTGATTAAGCGTCTCTGAAGAATAACCCGTCTGACATGAAAGATGCGCTTCATAAAAGCGAGAGCAATAACATGACCTGAGTGACAGATGAAAAATGTTACATTTCCGCCACAGATGGCGGAGGGTCTAAATCATCTGCTATTGATCCGTTATCGGATCATCTTAATTACGACCTTTGGGACCAGCTTCTACATTTAAGTCACATTTTGTTTCGTTTCAGTTGAGGAATTTACCAAAATATTTGCATCTTCAAATTGTGCAGATATAAATGAAAACGCATTGAATAATAAAAAAACGGAAGTCGAAAGAGCAAAATAAAAAAAAATGTGTTTGCTATATCATTATGCATAAGTAGAATTTGCATTGTATAAAAATGTAGAATTTTTTCAATCCTATATTTACTTGAGTATTGACAGAACACTGTATATTACATAGAGTTTTTGCCTTTTAATTTAAAAGCATTTTTTTTTATAATACCTACGTATTTATCCAAAAAAGTAATTTTAGAAGGCATGCAAAAAATGCACATGAAACACTTTTAGTATGAAATATGGCAAACATGCATTTCAAAGTATCTTTCAAAGCAATGAGGTTATATGTGCTTTTTAAACCTATTGGGTGGCTTAGTTGCTTAGGCGCTGGAATTATACGCCCAAGTTTCGGATTCGACCCTGGGCCAATTCAGTAGATTTTCACGACGCAAAAAAAAGAATCAACTTTGCCCATGTTTTATTATTATAAGAAGTATCGCGTGCTTGTTTGGCTTGACAAAATTAAAATCCTAGTATGGCTTCGCAGCGTCAGAGCTAAGGTGCCTCCATCTGAGGATGAAACTGGACGTCAAAATTACTTGTGGCAATTAGTATTCCACCTACATGGTACCACATCAAAAGGAGTCACCAGCTTCCGGAGAATTTACTAGATCACCAATGGTAAAACACCAATCTGCAGCCCTATAAGAATTTTTTTTAAAAAAATGACTTCTTAAGAGCTTTATCTTGGAACAGGTGAAACAAGTATTTTCATTTCTGTTTCAGAGTATAAATCACATAAACCATTATTTGTTAAACTTAAAGGTTAAACATATGTAATAAAACATCAACTTATGACGCATTTTCATTGCAGAATAAATCTGGAAAAGTTAAGGTAAAACGAAACGTACCGAAGAATGCCGTGGTGTGCCAAAACTATCTACCAATATGATTCAAGGTGCCCCACATGTAATATAGGAAATATTTAAAACAATTCGATTGCTACCCACTATGCTTGCTGCGTTGGAGTGTAAAAGTTAACAAAATATAAGCGTTTTATTGTATGTTAGATATGCATTATTAACATATAAATGAATATCATAAAATATAACTATTCCTAAAACTTAAAAAAATGTAATTTGTACATATATTTTGTTTCTTTTTAAATTGTTCATTAAAATAAGAAATAAAACAGTTACATTTAAATTTCATCAGTATAGTTAAATGAGAAAAAAAAATACTCAGATGCGAACTTTGTCCCTACACCACTCTATTTCTAATCACAATTTATATCATGGATAAAATTTGTGACTTTCAATTCCACAGGATTCTGAATGTTCATATGAGTCCACAAAAAAGTAGTTAAACAACTTCTTTGTGAAATCTAAATGTTTTTAAATGAGAAAATATTACTTTACATAGATATGTAAAGGCAAAAACGGAAAGCAGAGTGCATGTAATTTTTTCAAAAAATTACTAAATCTCTCCGACAATTGACATTAAACAGTTTAAAATAAAAATATCTTCAGGATTTTTTCGTAATTTCGAAAATATTTCTGTCCGTAATTCTGAAGGTATTAGTTCAATAAGGTCTATTTTAAAATTATCAAGAACACTCAAAAATTGATAAATTTATAGAGTGATACAGAATGCCACTTTATGCCAAATTTGGCACACGTCAGGTTATCGGCACCTGATCTAAACAATATTGGATAGTACATGTGTAATTACACCTCACTATGTTGTCAACCTAATAGAATTTATCAAAAAAGCTTAGAGGAAGACACAGATATGAGTAAGAACTACATTATATAATGTAACTAACAGATTTTATTATTTAAGCTTCAACACACCTAGCGATATACGACCATTCAGTGTGACACCGGCTCATACCATTACACTGCATAAAAAAAAAGGATCTCGTGCATTGCGACTTTATGGAGCCATTGTGCCAGACCATTCTCACTCTCTATTAATAAGAATCGACAATCAAATGAATTATTTTAATTCTAGCCTATTTAATGCTATCCTGTTGTTTTCAATCCAATTTCGATGCAGGTGGCAAGAATGCAATCATAGTTGTTAGCATGTCTTGTTATAAGAATAAACAAAGCATAATATCATGTTATAAGAAGGAATAAAGCATAATCTGACATAAAATATTTGGCTTGCTTTAAGTCCCTGAGTACAGTGTTTCACGATGTACAAGTGTCTGTGGCAGCCAATTTTCATCTGCTTCTTTACTAGCAATTGCGGGATGTTTCTTTGCACCACACCTGATATAATAAAATACTTCACGTACGAAGCCATATTACTTTAAGGATGTAATTACTATTTGCGTCTGTTCTACATCACTTATTTGAAGTGATTCCTCTAACCAAACACTCACTGCATAAAATTTTGAATTCCCTGCGAACCATCGGTTATTTATAACCATTTTTCCAACTTGCCAATAGTTCAGCATATGAAACCATATTTATGATTCATGCTGGAAGTATTCGAAATTTCACCATCGTCGATTTAATCCTTCTCACTTATATGTCCGTGCTACTACGAGTGCACGCAAAAAGCATAAAAATGCTTCAATCGAGTATCAGTGTGTTCTTATCTCCACTGTCAAAGTTCAAGCCCCATCCGAGCAGAACAAAATTCTATATACCATTTTTCGCACTATATTTTTCATTTACGCTTATTT
Organism: Trichonephila clavata; assembly: GCA_019973975.1. Taxonomy (NCBI): domain Eukaryota; kingdom Metazoa; phylum Arthropoda; class Arachnida; order Araneae; family Nephilidae; genus Trichonephila; species Trichonephila clavata. The sequence goes on along the minus strand of BMAO01007958.1, from coordinate 48,466 downwards.
CACTATATAATGTGCTTGATTTTCAGACTCCACTAACTGAAATAATATTTTTCTTGGTTTTATTCATGCTTTTTTAAGCTTAAAAGCTTTTGGTAGTTTAAATATCGCTAAGAGAATTCAAATATTTTAATAAGGTCTTACTTGATTCTAAAGAAAATAATAAAGGTATTTCTGTTCACAATTTTCAATTTATTTTTTAACTACTTATTTAATATAATATGATATATTTGAAGATTTCTGAACTATAGTATTGTATGGAAAACATTAAGAACTTAACTGCGTATGGTTTGACGCAATCATATAAAAATTAAAACCTTATTAAAAAAATAATTATAACGATGAATTTTTTTCTGTTTATAATGTGCAATTTTTGCCTCAAATACACACGTTTTCAAACAAACGCTATATTTAATTCTTTATGTGAGTACTAAATATTATTCTCTTTTCACTTACAGATATATTATAACCATGGCATGTTTAAACAAAAAGGGGGTACAATATATAATTTATAAAACGCATTTATTATCAATGTTTGCAATGCATACAACTAATAAAAGTTGTTCATAAACATTGCGAGTAATAAATTCGGAATCCCCTGTCATACAGTTTAACCTGAACTATCTATTTTGACATTTTCTTCTCTTCTTAAATAATCATTACCGACCATTTTGAACAAACAAGTCACTGACAAAAGATAATTTTTAGTAATTAACAATAAAAATTACGAGTCAAAATTCAAGCACTTGGGAAAGAGAAATAAAATCAGTGTTCTTTAAAAGTTTTCCGAGGGTTTGGATAGGTGAAAATTGGTATTTGAAGCCGTCCCTCGTGGCAATTATCTCTTCAAATGTCAGTAAAATGTTTCGTATGCAAATTGCCAACGTCCGTTACTATGGAAACAGCTAAACATAATCTGGATCAAACGCCAGGCAAGAATCTTTGACACTGAATAGCTCCCCAGGGAAGGTACTTCGAATTTTGTGATGAAGCGTAATTTCATTATATTTTATTTATGAATTCAATGTAATGAAATAAAACTTCCGTTTATGTATCGAGGGATATTTCGTAAGATTTAGCTGTTTTTTCTTAGAGAATATCAATATCCTCAAGAGAGATGGAATTTTTTGGCTCCTAAATTCTTAAGAAATTATTCAAAATTAATTAATCGTTAGCTTGAGTTTGCTTTGCTATTTTTAATTCATGATGTTTTTGGATTTTAATCGTATTCTAATGCTCCAAAAATTCCTAAGAATTTTTAAGCAATATATATAATTTTTAATGGTGAATTTTTTCTATGTGCTAGATTTGAGTTATATTCTATTCGTATCAGCTTTTTATGTTATAAGTTTTAACTTATATCGCTTTCAAATAAATTAAGTGGCTTTTAAAGAACTATTAAAGTAACATCATTTGATGTAGATGCGCTTTATTTTAGTTAAAAAAAAATTTGTATGTGAATTTTGATTTTTATTACATATTGCAATGTAAAACAAATATACATATATGTGCATAAAGTAATATTAAAGCTCATTGTTTTAAATTGTATTGCAAATATTTTCCCCAGTGTTTCTGACTTTATTATTACCTCTATTTTCGTCATTTATTTTAACTTATGAGAATGATTAAATCTTAAATCACCACAATTATCAATTCAAGACGACTTCAAATATATTAAAGCTTAATAATACAAAGAAACTCGCGTACACATCCATGTGTGTGTAATTTTTTTTAGAAAAACCATCTGTGTTATGAAATGCAATGATTTTATTTTATTTATTTTATTTTTATAATCTTACATGTACTAGAATCTAAAATAATAAATGGAGAAAAAAATACAGATAACAAATTTAATTTATTCTATAAAAATATCAAATTCTATTTTTTATGAATGCATATACTTGTTGCTTTTCAGAAAATGCAATATTAAATTATAAAATAATCATTTGAATAAAAAAATAATGTATTTTTATTCGAACATCCAATTAAATTTATGCTGATGGTACAATATTAATTTGTTTGTCAACATGAAAGTTAAAATATTAGTTGGAATCAAATGCAACAATGTATTAAGTATAGTCTATATCTTAATCTTAAGTGTTTACTTTTTTATAAAGAAAATATTCAAATCATTGTTAAAGAAAAATATTCAAGTCATGGTTAAAGAAAAATATTCAAACTAAGAATTATAAAAATGTGACTGCATTCGAGAATTTGGATGTTTTAATGCAACATATGAAGTTTCAAAATGATTTACGTCATTTTCCAGTTATTATTAGCTCATACTTCATTATTTTATTATTTTTAGAATTATTTTCCAGACCACTGTGAAAAGTATTAAAATAAAAACGAATATAATAAATGATACACGTACGATTTATAATAATTTAATTAAATAAATGATACACATTTTTCTTAGTAGCACAATAAACATAACATTAAAACCCTTTTTATTTAATTTTTGGTTACTTAATTCCCTCCTTTTTCGTCCAAGACATAGTACTAATATTTTATTTTATTCGTCATCTCATTGCTTTCTGATAATATTTTGTTTCCAATTTTCTTTTGCTGATTTGCGTAATTAAATTATTATTCGCAATTTGAAAGTATATATTCCCTTAAAAAACCGTCAGCATTTCATCTGATCCTAATGATGAGCATATATTTTTCTCTGATATACAGTAATTGAATTCCTTATTTTATCCGATTCGTAGAAAAAGAGAAGAAAATGAACTTGTTGACATGGCAACTCGAATAAACAAGATGACTCGCGCAACTCGAAGAAAACACATTATCGTCTCTATTTAATCAAAATATTTAAGATCATATTACTCAAATAAACATCACATTAATAATATATAGGTAGGAGTTTTTTTCCCCCATTTTAACCTTCAATTATTATACCATTTATTCAGGAGCGATTAATAAATGAATATCTAGTGTAATATATTTTGTAAGTTTAAAATCAAAATTTGGTAGAATTCTATAATGTATCAAACATAAATTGGTATAAAATATTAAGTAATTGGCATATGTTAGTTATCAAACTAATTAAACTCATACTCTAGACATACGAGTGATGGGGCATAAGTCAAGGCAACTATTTTTTTCTTCTTGTAGATATGTGAACGGATCACAAACATAAATGAGTTGTGGGGAAGTTCTGCTGGTATAGTGTATATGCAGAACGACAGATGGCTCTGTGATAGCTGGTAGTAGCTCAGCGAGGGCAGTGAAATCCGTCAGTTGGTAACTGTCGTGTGAGATGAAGTAACCCGCGTTGAGCAGCACGTTTACATCAAAATAGCCATTTCCGAGGGAGAAATGCGATGGAATGTCACAGTGAATTAGTGGAAACCCTTGAGAATAATGCCCAACCATACCATACATTAGCATGGTGGGTAGGAAAGTTTCAGAAAGGACATGTGTCAACCAGTGCGCCAACTGGTGATCCGATTCCCACATGCTGAGGCTGATGGTATTCAGTGCCTCCTACATCATTGGCAGCATGTGGCGACAGTAGCAGGGGACTACATTGAGGGTCTTTAGGCACAGGTTTGTCATGTTAACTTTATGTGTTCTGTGTTGGCATTCTTTTGCACCGTAAAGGCCATATTGCTTTGTATACTACCGTAATAAATTAGTGTATTACAAGGTTTCAGTGCTATTCATTGTCCACACATATAGTAAAAACCTTGTACTTTCGTCTGTATATGTCGCATTTTCCAACCGAACTGGTATCTTCAAGTAAAAAAATAGTTGCCTTGACTTTTGCCCCAACCCTTGTATGTTACGAAAAGCGTTCGTAACATACATAATTAGAAAAGTGTTGAAAAATAATAATATTAGCCTTTAGTTTTTGTACAGTTTTTCTTAAACTAGTGCTCGTTAAAAATATCAGGCCTTTTTATATATCTCTTTGCATAAAATAACTTGTTCGCTATTAATAACAATAATTTAATTGATTGTTTAGATTATTTTTAGAGAAAGCTAATAGATAGTTTAATTATTTACTTAGAATTATTTAGAAAAAACTATTAGATATAGTTTAAATGTTTATTTATATTCTTATTGGGGATCAAATCTAAAAAAACAATGTGAAAGCAGTTTGTCCGATAATGTCGATTATTATTACAAGATTTAACAACATAATTCAAATAATCAAGCACATTCTTCCCATTGATACTTAAATCTTGCATATACCTTTGTGAATAAAAGGGGATGATCACAGAAATGACTACACTTAATAAACAAATAATAGTTCTTGTATAATGTCTGCTGTGTAATTACATTATTTAATGTTTTTAAATTTTGTTAATTAAAACATTTGTACTGTTTTTATACTAAAAACTTTTTGAGGATATTTCTAACTGTAAAACAATAATACACTAAAAATAAAACACATATTGAAGTACCCAAGCGTGTGTAAACTTGCGCAACGCTTATGGCGTAGCACAAAATTTTTGTACAAAAATGGGATATCTCACCATCCTGAAGTGTTTAAGAACACCTGGTGTAGTATATTATGTCATAAATCTTAGCACCATTTCTATATAAAATTAGAAATTATTTATGCATTATGTGACAAAGGTACGACAAAGATATTGCAATTCTTTGTTATCAACTATATTTTTATTACTCAAATTTATGGACATAAGCTGGTAGAAATGTTTTTAAATATCGTAAAATCCGGTGTATAATGCACACATTTAACACAAAAAATAATATCGAAATTAAAGGGAGCGCGTTATACACCTGCTATAAAATTGAGCGCTTGAAAAATGAAGACATATTAGCAATGAAAAAAAATAGACTTCTACATATATCGAAATTTGTTTATTTAAAAGAAATGGCATTTCTAACGAACTTTAAGTGTTGTATTTCTAGAAGTATTCTATTTTTTCAAAGGCCTGCAATAATACTTCGAACAAATAACTTCAAAACATACGCGAATTTCTTACATGCATTCCAAGTTTCTTCGTAAAAAAGGGGTGCGAGTTATACGACGAATGTATGAAATTTAAAAATTGCAGCTCTCAAGAATGGGTGCGCGTAAACGCCGAATTTTAAAGTATATATTTTTTCTTAACCTTTATTATTTCACTTAGTTCGTACAATTATTCATAAACCACAGTTAGTGTCAGTTATAATTTGCAGCATTTATCTGTATAAAATTAACTACTATAGTACCTGAACAAATATGAAATTATATCGAAAAATGTTATCAGATATATAAATTTTTAAACTTATGCATCATTTAAACATTGCTGGAGAATAATGAAAGGTGCTTCAAAATAACTTTAAATAATTATTTCAGTAATTCCATGTAATATCTAATGAGGGATCCTGATCAGAAGGTAATTACAAGAATCTAATATAACTTTATTAAAAACAAAACTTAAATGAAATATTTTTCAGTCATTTATCGAAAATTTTCTAATAGTGGTTGCAAGTTACTGTATAAAGTTTGTTCAGTCATTAAAAAATGTATAGTACAAACATTTTTATTCCGTTCATCTTTATATCGAAGTTACAATATAGCTTCCGAATTACGAAAAGAAAGTAAAAAGCAGTAGATTGTATGTTAGCAATAAGTTTCAGGAACATTTTATTTCACGGCACGTTTAGGACTTCATTGATGGAACCGTAAAGTGGAGAACGAAATAGTCCTTTAACTATGCTATAAAAGACTGCGGACTATAAAGAAAAGTGGCCAAAACCCTCAAACAACACACTGGAAGCTATCGAACAGTTAATAAGTAATCAAGGGCACTACCGGTTATTGGGAAAAAAGGAACTGGTTAGATTTTCTGTAAGCGAAATTCTTAGCATTACAAGGGAAAAAAATATCATAGATAACAATATTTTATGAATGGAACAATATTTTCATAAATATATCTTAAAAAAATACCCTGCTTGACTGAAAAAACATGTTTTTGCTTTGTTTCGTTCTAAAGATACATTTCCAAGTAAAAACAAAAACGTTTAAAATTATCTTTTTATCTCTTTTACAATCGAATTTATATTGTACGACGTGATAAACATTAATTTCACTTTTAGTTTTAAATATGTTTTTACCGTCGGGTATTCGTCACCGCAAGTTCGGGTGGCGAATGATTTTATTTAAATTTTCAAAATAAAAGAGCTTTTTCACCTTGTATAATCTCTTCAATTAATTTATTGAAATATGAATTTTGTTCATTATTATACAAATAATAACAACTGTAATTTAATTTTTTCAATCATTTCTAAATATTTTTTTAATTCAATAACTACAGTGTTTTATTTTTTACGTTATTTTTTGTTATTTATGTTCTAGTTACCTTTCTTTTTCTCCTTCTGTAATTTTTGGAAGTGGGTGACAATATTACACTAAATAATCCTCAACAAGACTGAATCACGTGAAGAAAAGATTTTCATCTTTAGGCATTAAAATGTTCAAAGAACCGTTTTCATTCTTTTCTAAAGTGACCGTAGTAGTCTAGAGGTTATTGTCCCAAAATCGTTACCGGAATGATCTGGGTTTGTGTTTTTGTGCCACTGAAGATCAAAAGTGTAGAGGACGCCATCGCATGTTAAATCTGTCGAGGTTCATTGTCCTCCAGTTGGCGTGGTTCAGAACAATTGGCGTCTACTCAGATGTAGACCTATTTACTTGACTCATATTTAAGACTACGAAGTCCTATGCCAATAGCGCTAGTTTTAAAATATAATGCAGAATTAATAAACACCCGCCCACCAGATAGAAGTTTGTGCTCCAAATTCATTCGACTCCCGCAAATATTAAAGAGGGAATAATTCTTTAGGAACATATATCAAACATACGAAATCAGCCAACATCTAAAATAAAGTTGCCTGTCATCTTTTACAAGTCAGTAGTTAAGAGAAGTGGGGAGGTGTCCTAACAGGTGTCATCTACGTCAGTTGATCGAGGCTCAAATTTGCGAATAACCCTCGTGTTGCTATATACTAGTAGGGTTGGAAAAAAGTTCTAGGACAGACCCTATAATGTGTAAATTTTTGCAATAGAAAACTACAACAACATTTCTGTGTTATTGAATTCTTTCCCCTTTCTAAAAACGGATTGTTCCAAACCACGAGATCGGTGGGTGGCCATTGTGTCGTATTTTGTAGGCAAATGCATTAAGTCGTCAGCGATTGAAAGAAATTGTGTTTGTTGAGCGAATAATGAATATAAATTTTTGTATTCGTGTGAGAAAAAGTGCTATGGAGATTTACAAAATTTTGAAACAGGTGTAAAATTGTGATACATTATCGTAAACGTAAGCTTTAGAGTGTCATCGACGTTTCAGAGATGGCAGGGAAAATGTCGAAGACGACAAACGCTCTGAACTTCCGCAGACTTCCCACTCAGCTGAAAACATATAAAAGTTGTTTTTTTACGATGGTACAATAGAACAGGCTACAAAAAATTACTGAATCAGTTGGAATATCCTCGGTCACACTTCAGTGGATACTGACTTAGGATCTTAACATGCATAGGATTTGTCAACTTATCATTCCCCATATATTAAATGAAGATTAATCTGTAGAGGAAGTGTTAAAAGTGCATCGTAGGCTGAATTAAAGGAAATGTGCCTATAAATGGTTTCCAGAAATGTTTCGAGGACCTTTACAAGCCGTGGGAAAAGTGTATTATTACTCAGGGGTCGAATTTTGAAAGATGATGTGTGTTTCAGCAGTTTAATTAGCAATTAGCCGACGCAGTAGATAATCGGCAAAGCACCTGCTTTCTATAAGGAAGACAAGCGTTCTAATTGTGCAATTAACTTTTTCCCCAATTCGTTTAATTATTTTTTTTAGTTAAATAAATTTATTTATTAAATAATAAATGTTATTTTATGTAATTATTTTGTATTTTATAAAGTAAAATAATTACTGTAATTATATAAATATTTATATTAAATTTTAGAAACATAATTTTTATATTAATGAATAATATTTATAATAAAATATATAAGTATTATACAAATATTTTATATAAAAATTAGTTACAAAGAGTTTACATACAATGTGAAACACAACATATTATGAATAAAATCTTATATAAAATATAACATAATCTATAAAATACATAATTATTATTATTATTCTTATTATTAAAAATTATTTTATAGTTAATTAATAATATTATATATGTCTTTTTATGTATTATTAATTTAATTATTTTAAAATATTTAATAAGTCATTTTAATTAATTGTATTTAATTTTAAAAAAATAATTAAATGAATTGGAAAAAAAAGTTGATAGCGTAACTTAAACACTACCAGCAAATTAAATAAATTTATTTAAAAAAGGACTTAATAAATATTTATATAATTGTAAAATAATTAATTTAATAATAATATTAGTAATAATAATGTATTTTATAGATTACGTTATATTATAAATACACTCATGTCTATAAATTAAGAATAATGAAGTTCAGGCTAAGAAACACACAGAAGCAAAACAAATTTGACTTATTTGTAAAGTCTATTTATTAAACAAAAGGTAAAGAGCCAAAAAGATGCTATATGTTTGACATAATTAATAAAAATTGCGATTTTTACTCCCTGGAGCAAATTTTAAAAAAGAACCTTTTACAAAAAACAGTATAACATGGTTAGTATGATGATTAATACGGAGTATGTCTCCCGGACGATGCAATACAGGCCTTACAAAGCCTACGCATGCTGCGTATCAAATTATCAATCTCATCGTGTGGAATATTACACCACTCATCAAGTAATGCCCTTCGAAGTTCCGGTAGACAGGTGGGAAGGGGTAGACGGGCTGCAATTCGTCGGCCAAGCATATCCCACACATGCTTTATTGGATTCAAGTCCGGTGAGTATGCTGGACAATCCATACTGGGGATATCCTCCGATTGGAGGCATTCGTCTACTATGTTTGCACGGTGAGGACGGGCGTTGTCATCCATAAACAGAAATTCAGCACCCATGGCACCCCGAAACAAACGTACATGTTGTTCCAGAATGACATCCCGATAGATGTGGCCCGTCATAGTTACACTCTGAACATGCAGGTCAGTTCTGAAACCAAGAATAATTCCTCTCCAAACGAGCCATCCTGCACCACCGTAACTGTGTCGTTCAATGGTGTTCTCTTGGTGGTAACGGTTACCTGCCGTTCTCCATATGAAAGTCCGGCGAGAATCAGACTCCAAACTAAACCTGGACTCGTCGGAAACCATCACACAAGACCACTGTTGCGGTGTCCACAATGCATGCTTTCTACTCCAGGTTAATCGCAGGCGACAGTGAGTTGCGGTAAGGGGAACACATCTGACAGGTCTACGAGCATATAGACCAATAAGCCCTAAGCGTCTGTACACGGTCTGCCTTGAAACTGTCGTACCGGTAGCTGAAGAGAGCTGAGGAGACAGGTCAGATGCTGTGCTCCGTCTGTTTCTTTTGGCAGTAACTGCCAAATACCGGTACTCATTCGGCGTTGTAACTCGGGGGCGACCTGTGCTGTAACATCTACTCACATTTCCATCATCTTGGAATCGTTGCCAAAGCCTGGAGATGACACTCTGGGCGATTCCAAGTTCATCGGCTAAGTACGTCCACATTCCTGTCGTCCAATAATTCTACCACGTAAAAAATCATCCAAATGCTTCCTTTGTGCCATAACTATGCGGTTATTGCACTGAAAGGCTTTTAAAGCCCTTTAAACAATTTTACCTCTTTGCCACCATTACTTATATACCCCTCTCTTACACTCTCGTCATTGTGATGTACTATCCGCGCATCTGGTAATTTCCTGTATTTTGCATATTCTTCTTCAAGATGTGTGTGATAATTCTACAGGTGAAATTTTTATTTTAGAGTTCAATTTCTGTGTGATTCTTAATTATCCTTAATTTATGGACATGAGTGTATTATTTCATAATATATAAATATATATTTATATATTATAATATAAGTATTTATATAATTACAGTAATTATTTTACTTTATAAAATAAAAATTAATTACACATAAAATATCATTTAATATTTAATAAATAAATTTATTTAATTTAAAAAATAATTAAGCGAATTGGGGGGAAAAGTCATTGCGCGATTAGAACTCCAACCGTCCGTATAGAAAGCAGGTGCTTTGACAGTTGAGCTTATGCGTCGCTGGAAATAAATACAACTTAATTATATAAAAGCTAAGCATGAATTTCGAAGGCTATTTTCTCCGAATTGACAGCCCATTTGGCGGAATTACATTGAGAGTTGAACACCCTAATGTAGTACTACTATTATACCAAGTCTCGTCCCAAAATGAATTTCCTCAATCGTGCCCTCCCCTAATTAGTGTTAAAAATTGAAGATATAACTTTTTAATAATATTCAATCGGAAATTGTTATGTATTTTAAAACTATTTTTTTATTAATCTGCGGAGCTATCCACTATAGGTATGATCTTATTGACGTTCATTTTACAAGGCACTGAAATAGAAGAATAAAACACACATAATATACCATTTACGATTATTGGATAAAATAAATGTAAAAGCTCCCCCTTATTGCATTCCTGAGACAGAAATGACAAATGAGCAAGAACGGAAATAAGGAATTATGTTCGGCATAGGATAAGAGGCAACCTAATGCAAGGCTAATCTCTTTGGTTGTTATTTTTCTGACCATTAGCTTCTTATCTTCTGGAATGAGTTAATGGTGTTGCATGTAACTCCGCATTTACAGCTTATGGCTTGTGGATTAGTATTCTCTTCTACATGCTAGTGTTATTTTCGGATTTAAGAGTCACGCCTAAATATCCTAGACATTTTTTGATAACCATTAAGGAGATTATTGATACAAATGTACTTTTTCAGCTACAATGTTAAAAGTAAATAAATAAATATTTAATGTATATATAGGTTCCTATACTCATATAGAAAACAGAGTATGTTTTGAGAGTTATAACTATATATGTGTATATATATATATAAGAATGTATGAAGGGCCTAAGAACACAGTATCACAAGTATCAGAGTATAATCAGTCTACAAAAAAGTGATGTTTCTTGCGTAAAACATAGGACTTCATCGAGCGGTTATAAATTCTTTTTCCTTTTAAATATAGTTTAATTGAGAAAAAAAAATTTTATTGTGGAAAGAAAAAAAGATAAAATATCCTACTATATTTTGATATTTCTCAAAGCATCTTTCTCGAAAGGAATATCATTGATATAATTTATAACAGGAGAAAGGAATTTCTCTTTTAAATATATGTTTGAAACAGTTTCTTAAAATATACAATGCAAATAACTAACGAGTATTATATAACAAATTCTTAATTCAATTCCTACTTAGATCAACAAAAAAAATTATTTTAGTTACTTTTTATTAAATATTTACAATTAATATATAAATATGTATATACATATGACAGAATCACAACATTAATTGGCAATTAATTTTTATTAATTATCATTAAAGTATTGTATTGTGATCCAAAACAATCGTGTATGTAAAATTTCAGTTCAACTGAATGCTTTTAAACGTGAAAAAAATATTTTAAAGTTTTGACCCTAGTCGCTAAAAATGAACCCAACGTGGCTGTATCTGTTATTATTTAAAAAATAATTTTCACTCAGTAAATTTAATTAATTACGATTGGAGCCGTGGGTAGCCTAGTGGTTAGAGCATCGGACTCCAGAAAGGAGGGCCTGGGTTATCTGCCCGATGCCACCAAATACCCTCCGAGTACACACGGAGTACATGGTCGTTGAGTCTGTGGGTCCGAAAGTCTTGTGGACGGTCGTAGCAGAAATCACGAGTACAGGGGGCTGGAGAATATTTCCCTCCCCTCCAGTTCCATGCATAAATTGTGGAGGTGGAGATAGGTGGTACCGCCATCTATCGTTAAGAAGTCCAACTGTCTCACAGGCTCTGACAAATTTCATACCTTCCCTTCGGGAAGGACACGACAACAATTAATTATGATTAAATTATTTCGTATTGTTACCCAAAACAATAGCGTATAGAAAATTTTGAGTTAAAATTTTCTATACACTATTATTTAAATCACGCATTTGCTTTAAAATGTGAGGGAAAAAACTTTTTAAGTTTTGACACAGGTCGCCAAATTGGTTGCTAAGTCGCCAGAAATAATGCCAAAGTGGCTGTATTTGTAGTTCTTTGAATAATTAGTTTTAATCAATTAATTTTATTAACTATAATTTAATTACTGTATTGTCATCCAAAATAAGCATGCATATAAAATTTCAGCTCAATTGAGTGCCTTAAAATGCATTTTATTAACGATTGAAAATTTTAACAAGATAAATATAGATAGAGTGTAAACTAAGAGTAGGAATTGAAAAAAGTAGTAATAACGAGAGAATAAATACTTGAAAGTTTTGCATGTGTATTATCTTTTAATTTTTTTTAAAGTCTAATACTTCAAAAGCAAATTAAAAGATGTATATATTATCTAGAAAAAAATATTATTCTTAATGATTTTTCAAGTGAAATTTTGAATACAAATTAAAAATAACACTGAGCAGTTTATAATTCGATTATGTATAAGAAATTATTTTTGAGTTATGGCAATGAATGGAATTTAGTAGATTTTTTTATGTATGGAATTTTTAAATATGTGTAAAATGTTTCCTCTCTAAGCAAACATATGATTCAATTTAAAAATGTTAAATATGTAGGCAGTGTTTTTAAGAAATAATTGATATCTTATATAGATATGTCAATTAATTTTCGAAACAAACACAATTAATAATCAAAAACAATCAGCGTTATTTAAAATGACATTTGAGTTTCCTTAGCTTTGTGATTTTATTGAGCTTTTTCATAACACAAATATTTTAGTCATCTGTAGCTCAGTGTTCCACGGCGCACAACAACAAATTTCACTTGCTTCTTGAACTACTCAATTCCTTTACAATAGAATGAAAATACATTTAGAATTTACTTTGAATTTTCCATTTCAATCCCAGATGTCTGAAGGATACATTCTAATTTTTAAAAAAGTATGTTTTGAGCTATTTAAATTCCTGGCTTTAAAAGAAATTCCGTGTTTATAATTTTTTTTTCGATACACAAAATCAAATGTTTGAAAAAATCTCTATATTATTTAGTTTGGAAATACTCTAAGCACTTTGTAGCATATTGTATTTATTATCTTTTATACAGAAAACATATGCGTAATCGTCAAAGAAAATTTTGTATTTCATCGTCTGGAACACTAAGCCTTTAGCGCTTCACATTTTATGCAACATATCGTGATGATGCGACAAATCATCTTTGTTCCATTTTTAGTGCTTCTATTTTCGGAGGAATAAATTCAATTGATGTAAGATTGAGGGAGACAGTTGATTGATTTGGAAACGACTTACAACCACTATGGGCTTCTAATTTTTTGAAGGAGGTTTCAAGAAAATACTTTCGAAATATCTTTACTTAGAGCTGATAAATTATTTCGCTGTCGCTTCTGGGTGCTTCTGGTGAAGCAACAATTGCCTTCGAGTTATGAATTCAAGCATGAGGATAGCAAAACTACCTAAGAATATCCTCCTGAACTATTCAAATTTTCCGATAATAATGAAGTTGCATCAAATGAAAATGATGACGATGATACATATCAACCAGCATTCTTTACACAGCCCTATTTTCTAATTTAGAATGCGGATGTCTAAATATTTTTTTAATATAAGATTTGGAAATATACTTAAAGAAGAACTGGTACTTAACCGCATAAAAATTCATGTATAATCAAAAACTCTGGTTTTCATTTTATTTTTTCCTTTTTTCCCCTCTCCTTTCTTTAGAAGAGGGGAGGGGGTGTAGAGTAGCAAGTCTCCATCTGTCATGCAAGTTCAGATACACAGGTATAAAACAATATTTTTTACAGCATTTATTCATTTATGTGCTCCACTGCAATGTTCACGTAGTCGCACTCTTCACAGCTCTAGGAGTAATGTGGTCTATTTCAAGGAAAACCTCGCAAAATCAAAGCGGTACAAGCATCTCTCACAAAAATTTACCTACGTAATTCTTTAGGCTTCAATGGAATGCTTAACACTTTTTTGTTATAATTTTAAATTTAAAAGGTAGTGAGCAAAAAAATTTAAATGTAGAGGAACGAAAACCAAGATAGGTATTTATAAGAAATTTGAAAACACGTAAATTAACTCATGTATATAAAATTGAAATACATGTGTCTCTCCTGAAACTTAAAATACCATCTTTTTAAGATATTTAAAGTATAATAATTGGTTTAGTCCTATCAAATCAAACTTACCCACATCAGATATCAAATATTTACTTCTACTAAATTTCTATGTTTGATAACCTTTCCTTTATCCAAGAAGACTGGGAAAACGAGAGAGATAAATAGAAAAAAATTAACTCAAATAGCAAACAAAGTACGGAAGAAAACATAAATACTACCTTCCTTCTTCGAAATATCCCCTCTTGAACAAAGCTCAAATTTCTCAGAAAGAAGGAAGAAATACAAAGGTTATCCGAAAGCAAATAAGAAAACAAACTTGCAAGCAAATAGGATTATGCCTCACTCGAAGACTATTAGTTGAAAAGAAAATAAACAAGATCGCATTGTTGAATACCTGAAAACTCTGTACACTTATATATCAACCGATTTAAGAACTCATATTATAAATGTAATACGATGCAATAATAAGCATTCATAAGAAATAATATTAAAAATAAAAGGTTTTTTTTCCATTTATTTCGTACCAATTATACAAACAGTATCTACAATTCGCTAGTTAAATTAAAAATAGAAATTGAGGTATTAAAACAAACTTGTAAACGTAACGAAATGTTAGCATTTTTGGATTGGAATATAAACGGGGTTAAAATCACAGAGAGTATTTTAAAAAATATAGATTTCAAAACTGCTACAAATAGGAACATTTCTATATTTAAGAGCCACGGTTTAAAAAACAGATGCATTTATTTGTAAAATAAAACAAATATAACACTATTTGTGTCATATAATGTTTTAAGACGTAGAAACACTTGAGATAATAGTACATTAAAGTAGATATTGATAAATGTTTAAACAACTAATATTTTGTTAATATGCAATGTAGATTCCAAGCGAAAATACAATAGATAAACGAAAAAAATTTTACACTAATAGATAATTAATTTTGATAAAACTTGGCCTAATGTAAAGCAGTATGAATATTTGGACTTGAATAATTTCAAATTTACTCATTTATAAACAATTAAAAATGTATTTGCATCATATTTATGAGTGTATAACTTTTACCATTATCCTAATTTTTTATTCTTGTTATAAACATGTATTGTCATTTTCTTTTGATTAAACTTCTGTGAGAACCCATTAAAAATTTTAACAAAAACTCTTGCTTCTAAGTTCCAATATTTTTAATTTGATTTCCCAAACTGCGAAGTATTTTGCCGTAGAGCAAGAAACATCGATTAACAAACTGATCAATAAATTTTTTCCACACTCTAAAATTTGACCAAAAGTACATAAAACTTAAAAACAAAAGCAATGAACTATATTTACTGAAAAAATATATATTTCTGTGAAAATTGGAGCTAAGTTAAGAATCACATCTATTTTACATTATAAAATTCAATATATCAAAATAAAGTAAGTTGTACAGCAAACAATTTTTTTCTTTACGAATTAAATGCAATATATAATATGTAGTACACGCGCGCGCTCATGTGTGTGTGCTTGTATAGCATCGTAAAACAAAAAAAAAATAATATTTTAGTATTAATCCTTCTACAAAACACCGGGAGATGAAATTCTGCATCAAGAACATTTATTGATTTTAGCAAGAAAATTCAATGGAGCAAACTATTCTGTTTTCTAGAGCTGTCACCGACTTTTGGGTAGTGATGTAAGTTCATACCTGCCAAACAAGAGGATAACCAGTGAAATGGAATAATTTTTAGTGATGTTATAATTGGGGTTCCTTCTAAAGGAATAGGAAAATATTCTGAAAATCAAAGACTGCAGCCTTAAATAGCTATAAATTTTGATTCAACAGACTTAGCTTAAAATTTGTCATCCATTTATTAGAAATATATTTAAAGAAACTTTTGCCAAATTTTTTTTAGAGAATGTAAGAAATTCTTTAAGATCAGATCATTTGAATAATTCGAAATTTGATTAAAAGGTTTTTATGTTTAAAATGTTCACAAATTGTTATATATGCACAATTTCTGTCTTCTTTAAATACCCGACATATAAGTGAAACTGAAGAAGAATGTAAGAACAATTTTGAAAATTTTTAAAAAGTTCAAAGGATTGTGAACGTAGTTGAATAACTTATTGTAGCCCTTGAAATTGTACAATTATATACAATTAGTGTATTGCTTATATGACTATTATTATGAAATAAGGCTAATGGAGAATAAAAAAATTACATGTTTATGTATTCTAAATAGAAATATTTCAATTTAATATAATGATTTGGTTGACAGAGGAAATTATTCTGTGTGTGGATATAATACTACCTTTCAGTTCAATCATTAACCAATTTGGTTACTACATTTCCAAGACTTTTAAAGAACATGGCTATCTAATCCATATCAGATTTATTATTCCACTGTAACAAAATTAAGTGCTCAATAAAACCAATGAATTATTCTAATGTAAATTATTCATGTGTGTCTACGTTATTGTATTGTGTGATTGCGTTATTTCATGCAAAGAATTAAATTGTCATGGATTTTGTCAATAAGTGAGTGCAACACTTTATTTTGAATTATATTTGATATACCTTATATTTATTAAACTGAAATCTATTTGTGGCAATTCAAGTATCATCCTCTTTTGAAGAAAATTACAAATGATTATAAAATTTTAAATTTCAAGAGAACGAAGTTTTTGAAAATTCAGGAAAATGTTTCATGTACCTTTATTTACGTATTAATATAATTTCTTTTGTTTTAAATATATGATACATAAGGAAAGGTTAGTCATAAATATACAAAAATAATTCCTTTATAGAATTAGCTTTATGGATAAGATGTGTTTACAATGACTTTTTAATTATTTAATATAGTGATATTTTACTTATTAAAAATTTATTTATGTTAGCGATATACTAATAATAATTCTTAGATTATCATAGGAATGCACTTCTTAATGGAATAGTTTCAACACATACATAAATAGTAGCATGCCATTTATTTGAAAATATTCCAAAGAAATTCTGTAAATTTCAATTGTATATACGTATATTGTCACAGATAAAACCTTTTGAGCATTATTTATTGTTAAACAAAAATAAATGGTAGTGCAAACTACTACATTTACAGAGAAGATAATACTGTTTCGCTACGAAATGATTTGAACAAATAAAACGGATAGAAATAAGATAAAGAAAGTCAGCATCTAATCTCTTTAAGAACAGAGATGATTAATATTTTTTCGTGATTAAGTTGCCTCCGAAGAGAACGTGGCATTTTGCAGGCATCTAAGAAGAAAGTGTCGAAAGTGAAAAAGTACCGAATCGGCAGAGCTAAAATGAAAAAGAATTATTTTCTCCATGGTCTCAGCGAAAAGTTTTCTGCGCTTAAACCCTTGTTTTGTTGTCTTCTTTCCTACAACGGATATTTTTCTTTAGAGAAGAGCTCTTCTGCTTTATTTTCTGAGCAAAATTATTTCTATGAACAGAAATGACTATTTAGCATTTTTGAGAGCCCAGCCCAATGCAATTTTTCGTTGCTTTTGTTATTAGTTTGTATTCGTTAAAAACGTTTATTGGATATTTATTATTAATTAACTCGCCTATTTAATATCTTTGTATTAATAAAATTGAACTCGTAGATATGTCCTTTATTGTGAATATAGATCTCAAAGAATTTATTTCCTTTCTTAAATACAATGGGAAAAACAATTATAGATTTTGAGATTAAAATAATCCTAGTTTAGACAAATTTTCCGCAAAAATGCAATTAAAATGTGTGTTTCTGTCTGGATATTATATTAAGGCGATATGGTACCAAAAAATCATTAATCTATCGAAATGTCTTATTGACTTATTTGATACCTCGAATCTTAAAAAACATATCTACAAAATTTCAAAGCTTTACGGCATTTTTTAAGCTACGGGGCAATATTTGATGATGGACAGCAGACTAAACTAATCTGACACGTTCACATTTCAGATCATCTGCTAGAAAGAAACCTGATAAAAATGAATTAATTCTTTTTCTATCGCTCGCAAATGAGACTAACATACATAGCATTATAAACAATAACAGGTAACAAGTCATTTTAAGAAAGAATTGTGCAGTTTACTCAAAATTTCTAGTGTGTATAGTTTATTGGAGAGAAAATGAATTTGGTGAAGATATAAAAGTTGTGCGTGCTTTTTATGATATTATTATGAATGAGATTAAACTTCTAAACGGATTCTTTCAAAGCACAAATACTAAATATCATTTTGATAACTCAGATAATAAAAAATCTAATTCCGAATAATAACAAAATCTCCCATTTTTATATATTTGTGTTTTCTGTAATATATATATATGTATCCCATGTGTGAGAAAATCAACAAAATTATTATTAAAATATTTTAAAATATTTATTTAAATAAATGCACAGGTGCATTTCTTCGATTTTTATATATTTTACCTATAAATTGTTATTTTATTTTGATTTCATTCCTGTACAATAGTTAACGTGAGAAGGCTTTTAAAATCATGGATACAAAATATAAAGGCATAAAAAATTTTTGTACATGTTGTACATTATTTGAGTTATCAAACTGAGAATGGATTTAGCTCTGAAGTGTGTGTATTTATTTTTTTAACAATTATTAAGGTCAAGTTTTCTGAAATATTGATCTTTAAATCGTTTTCTTCTATACATTCATTATACCAGTATAATGTTTAATTGTTCTACAGTTTTGCAATTTCTCATGGTAAGCAGTTTTAAATAAACTAATTAACATTCATTGATGTTCCAGACTATTCGATGAATATTATATTATGCTATTCATGGAATTAAAACTTCAAACTCATGTTTCCATGGTGAATTTTTATACATATACTATTATTCAAAACCCTAAGGCGTTTTCGATAATTGAAGTATGGATTTGAAATTTTTGTACATGTTTTGAAATGTATATTTTGAAGAACTGCAAGTGGAATTATCTTTAATATGTTTAGTACTTTTTCTTAAAAACTTCAAATCAAATCTGATGTTTTTTTGAGAATTTTTGAAAGTTTAACTACAAAAAATTAATAAAAACTTAAAGAGCAGAAGCAGAAAAAAAACATGCACAGTTTATTATAAGGTACTTGTAAAACATTTTTGAAAGAAAAGAAACATATTTAAAGAACCATAATAATTTTAAAAATGTTAAAAAAATTCCAAAAATTTTAAATTTTACAAACTTTTTGTAATAAATTTAAAACTTTTTGTATGAAATATTATTAAATATTAACCTTTATAAAATACAATTAAAACCAAATATAAAATGTTAAAAAAAATTGTGAAGATGGTACAATATCGCCTTAAGATCCAAATCATTATGATCTTATTCTAAAATGTAAAAATATTTTTTCAGAGATATGCCACACATACATGTTTTGAGACTTCTCTGTATTTTACTTATTTTTAAATCTATAAGACTTCGATTCCGTACAATCTTCATTAGCTTTAATACTGTATCATTAATTTTATCATAACAGTTTATTATGAATTATTATGAAAATATATTCAAAGGTTTTTTTTTGTGACGAATATGGAATTGGACTTTTTAAAGAGAAGCCTGTATGTGATAAAAATTGGCACACACACACCTTTAAAATTATCCGCTATTTTAGGGGATACTCTCCCAATGACTTACATAAAGCAATTTATTCTAATACTTTTATTTAGAGAAATTCTTACATAGTGCAAAAATAATTATTTTATATTTTGTTAAAATATTATAGTAAAAATATTGTGTATTTTTTTAATATTAAATATATAAATCAACTGAAATTTTTAAATTTAACCATTTTCTTACTTACAAATCATAAAGCATTTTTTTTATAATTCCTTTGGTGTAAACTTAATTTAAAAGTGCTTAAAAATTATTTAATAAATATCGTAGTAAAACGTTTCATCTTTTATAATCAGTTAAAAAAGCAAATGTTACATACATACTAAGTTTTTAATATCTGAATAATCTATCTCTATATATAAATGGATGTTTGTAAAAATTAAATCGCTTCACTCCAACATCGTTCAACCGATCACTCAAAAATAGAATATATATGTATTTTTTGTGGAGAAGGGTTTTGTGCAATCATCTTTGTTGCTGCTCCCCACCATGTGCGCTACAGCAATGCAACTTCTGCAACGTTCAATCGATCCCTATTTTGCCAACGTGGTCGCCAAAAATGATGCCATCTTGACTCTATCACGAACATTTCGCTATGTTTTTAATGAATCACTTTTACAATATAAGGAGCGGCGTTGCTTTCGAATATTATAAATTTAACTTTAAATAAATACAACAGAAATTAATATTAACGTATTGCACATCCTGATATAAATTATTAACATTATTTTAAACATTCATTACACAAAATTTGTAACAATCTGTTATTTTGATAAGCATAGATTTGCTTCGAAAGGTGTTTTCTAAAATCGATCCACACGAAAGTTACGGGGCTTTTTAAATAAAAACAAATAATTTGTATAAGCAATTAGATCTTCAGACTTAAAATTTAACATATATGATTTTTTTGTGTTCAGCTGAGATATGCAAAAAGTTTTTTTTATTTGCAATTCACGCAAAATTAACTCATTAGAAACTTCTTTACCTTTTAATCTGTATTGTATCATTTTTCAATTCACCCGTGCGAAGAACGGGTGCAGCAGCTAGTAATGATATAAGAGAAGGTTTAATGAGACAATTAAAAAGTCATATTGAAGTATTAGTTATGTTAACAAGACATATTACAATACAATGAATTTTGCTTGTGTACCATAAATTTTACTAGCTCTAAAGAAAATATTTCATTTTTCATCCTATTATATTCAAATAAACATAATGTTAATCTACTTGAAGATTTAAACAAAAAATGCAATATTTAAATTATTTACAGAAAAACAAGTATTTATCCCTCTACCATTACACAAACCTTTAAGAATTTTAATTTTTTTTAGAAAAGTTTAAATGTAGATAATTATGAGGATTTAGCACATAAAAATGTGTTCACTTCATACTAATCTAACTTTTTTTAAAAAGTATACGCTCTGTACATTATTAGAAAGATTTACCTCTCATTACTACTAAACCCTAAATTTACTCGCGTGTGCAAAGTAAAAGAATAGGAGCCATAATCGTTTGTAAAAATATTAGGTTTTACGAATACATACTCAATATTTTTAAGAATTTAAACCCATCCAAGAGAAATGATAATAATGTGTTATTCCCAACGCCTGCAGTGTCAAGATATCCCCTTTAAATGATGACTGAAAATCTGATACTCACCTTCGGAAGCCCATAATTAAGTGGCCCTTTCCACAGCGCACCTTTCAACTGCTCCGACGTTATCCGAAGTTTACCGGGACTCGTATCTGAACTCGTATAATTAGTCATCCTTGACCAGCCCCTCGCAGAAATAAACGATACTCTCCGCAAAGCTCTGGTTTTAACCCGAGGAATAACGAAATAATGCGGTCGTTAAAGAATAACGGCGATGCTTCCGTTATTAATGGAGGTGCTGTCCTACTTGCGGAGGTTTGTCTTAACGATAAACAAATGAAGGTAATATCGCTCCACTGGATTGATAGCTTACGCATGCAGATGTGATGTTGAGTGCTGATTATAATTGAAAAATAAGCTCTAACAATTTAGGAGTTTCTTGGCGGGATAAGGAGCGTTTAAGGGAATGTGTGGGAAAAGGTAGTTTCATTTTTGGAAAAATAAGTTTCTGGGAATTGTCTCAAAAGAGAAAGGAATAATGGGAAATGTTATTTGAAAAGTATTCATCAAGGATGTGTTTACCACAAAATATTTTACAGAATAATTAAGCATTTTATTAAAAATGTGTTTATTAGTTAGTAAGGTAAAAATGAATGTGACATTTAATAAATTTAAAACCAATTTGGTTTCTTCGTTGTTGCATTATAGATTAAATATTAGACACTTTAAAATTAATTTCTGTACACAACACTTAATGAAAATATTAAACTAATTTACTTTTCACTGTATGTTTATTTTTAAATTCCATATGTACGATATGTAGTTTTGAAAAGACTTACAGATATTTATTGGTAATTTTAAGTTCAGAGGCATATCAATTTCCAAAAATTAGAATCAAATTTTAAGTAATTTATGGTTTATAAAAGGTAAATAATACAGACTGAAATTTTGGTTTATCTGGAATAATCTAAAACTTATTCATTAAAGCTTAATAATATTTAAAAACATGAGTACTTATTTATATGTACGTAATATTAAAGAATGAAGTCTGATATTTTCAAGTATTATAGGCAAAATTTCATTTTTTTAAACTCTTTTGTTAGTATTGTAAAGTGAGAATAATTCTTTAACTGATTTCAATAAAAAATACTTACATTGTAATATAGTTTCCTTTATTTAGGGTAACATTTCCTTTATTATCCCTAAATAAAGGAAATGTTACTTATACATGATAATACAATTCAATTTAAAATCTTTTGTACATATATTATTAAACAAAATGACAAGTACGAGGTTAACAAAAAACATAAAAAAGTTAAAAATATCAATAATGTATTGAAATTTTATATTTTTTATGCATTGTCAATCTTTGGATTTTTGTTTTAAATATAATTTATAAAACTACGTTTAGATTTTCTGAAAATAATGTATGCATAAAAAACATGTTTGAATTTATTCTTTCGTATACGTATTGTTATCTCACAACATTTTTTTTATTCATTTAAAACTACATTCAGCTCAAAGAAGTATTATGAATTCCCATCCAAAGTCATTTTAGGGTATGCAATAAATATTTAGTTTATCAAATAAAACTATTAAAAAATACTGTGAGATTTTTTATATATTTCTATAATTCATTTGAATACTTACATTTTATTACAATAATATAAAATACAAAACTTAAAATCTTATTATTAGTAAAATTTTAATACCAATATACTTTACTAATTTCTTTCTACTGCCCTCTACTTAGATCTAAAACAAATCTTACTTCTGTTTTCACTTCGCGGACCAAAGCTTTGTAAGTTTGATGTTTAATTTTAATCATAAGTCTGGTTTTTGCTCGACACAGTTTGGTATCTGACATTTCAGAGGTAAATACTAAAAGTAAAAAAACTCAAAATAGTGGTATTTTTTTTTTTTTTTTTTTGATAATCTGTTTTAAATTTTATTTATACTTGACTGAATTTTATGCCGTACATGAAAAATAGCATAAATAAATCTAACAGATATTCAACATGATAACAAGAATAATAATTTGTGTTACCTTTGTAAAAATTAGTTTGATTTTAAAAGGTCATTTCTTATCTATAGAATTATGCTAAATTTAAAACAGCAATACTAGTATTTTTCAAAAAATTATTAAACTGAATAATACGTTTGCCATATCACTAAAAAACAAAAACTCGATGCAAAATTTTGCAGAAATTTAGAAGCACATGAAATGAGTGAGTGATTAAGAGTTATACTGATATCGCATTATACAACAACAAGGACCACGGACCGTGTAATTTTGAACCTCTTTCATGCGATAAGAATGACACCTGAATAGCCATCCCCTCTCCTAAGTACCACACCAATGAGGGGGGATTGAACCGTGAAAGATTTAACTAAAATCAGCATCCTCTAAACGACGGGTCTTCAATGGCACCAAGACAAGAACCCACGACACTCCCGCCACGTCTTTGCAAGCATAACCACTAGGCGACCGCCTTCCACAGCATTTGGATGGAACTATAAGACGTAAGGTAAAATGAACACGATAAAATGAAGTTTTATAGTGTAAAATAAGAAAAAAAAGCTTAACTCTTAAAAAGTTTACTAGGAATAACTGCAGATTCTTTTCTTAAATATATATTTTCTAATAAATATATATTAGTAGACAATGTTTACCGAAGAAAAAAATCCTTTATGTTTTTATTTTGGTATTCTTCACATTCTTAAAAAAATAATAAATGCCTTATTTTTCTAATTTTTTAGTATAAAATTAAAAATTTATATATTAAGAAAAATTTATTAATAACATATTGATGATAAATATCAGTGACACATACATTTAATTTTATTGGCTGCATCTGTTTCATTGATGATTGGATTAGCATATTTTTTTTCAATTATGTGATTAAGGAAATATCTTTATTTTGCTTGAAATTTAAATGCAGAATTCACGATATATAACCATCTACTAAAAATTTACACTTTCCAATTAAACTATTCGGAGATTTAAGCTTCTGATGTGTCAGTATCCGGCCTTAGATGTAACATCTGCTAGATGATTTCAAAGTTCCAAATTTGGATAGCAAAAAGTAGGGAAAGAAATGAATAAAAAAGATAGCTAATAATTCATTTATTTTCACTTTTTAATGTTTCAAACATTTTCGTATTCTGTCCAATTTACGATCTAAGCTATTAAAATTACTTTTCATTTCCCATTTCATGTTAAATTTCCATGTGCGCATAAAATGTGGTTTTGGCTCTCAGCCAAAATGGCCGTGAGCCAGATGATGCTTAATATCTCGTCCACATAGTTGACTGGATAAAATATCGTTTGGTATAGATGTGATCTTCTTTAATGTTTTATCACTATCGTTTTTTGGTGTTTTGGTTAAAGTGGTGAAGTGTGTAAAATAAATATTAAAAATCCTCGTAAAGTGAAAGGAAAACTGAAAGAATGTTTTTAGAGAGAAGGAAATGATCCCCGAGAGGATTTTTTTAATGTAACATTATCTGTGAATAAATACAATACATTTCAAAATGTTTTCGTTAAATTACTGTTTAAAAACATCATCTTTTCTTGTTTAGAAAAATTTTAACTGTGTAGTGATGATGTTATAAATCTTTCTATAATTAAATTTACACACCGTTTTTCCACCTAAAATAAAACTTTGCTTCTGCATTGAAAAGTTAACATTGTTATTAACATTACAAGGT
The DNA here is from genome assembly GCA_019973975.1 of Trichonephila clavata. NCBI lineage: Eukaryota > Metazoa > Arthropoda > Arachnida > Araneae > Nephilidae > Trichonephila > Trichonephila clavata. The sequence goes on along the minus strand of BMAO01007958.1, from coordinate 23,338 downwards.
AACAAATTTGAAATTTTTATTACTTTCTTTCTTATATTTACTAAATGCTCTCTCGTGCATTTTATATATGTTTTAAAAATGTAAGCAGCACAACTTCAAAAAGGTAGATTGAAATTAATAAATTTCAATGAATTTTTAATACATTATGTACTATCTTAATTTTACAAGGAAAAAAAAAACAAAATAAGATAAAAATTAAGTTTTGTAAATTAAATTATCAATTAAATATAATTGATAGTTTCTATCTTGTTTAATTCATAAAAATAAGCAATTTCAGGGAAGATAATTTAAATTTACGAAAGAAAACTAAATATAATTATAAAACAAATCTAATCTCCTTGTTTAAAAAATAGGTAAATAGCAAAGAGTAATTATTATGTATTATTCAACAGAAACATTAAAACTAGACGTCAATTTGTAAAATGTATCCATATGATCAAATCCTTATGCACAAAAATTTTACTGATAATGTATATAAAAATAGTGCTCAAACTTTTTAATAGCTTAATATAATTATTGGATTTAAAATTTGTATCTCATAAGTTAATTATCACTTAGAAAATGAAGCATTCTCTAAATATCAAATGTCGAGTAATCTTACACATTATGAGATTAAGTATAATATATACGGGTAAAAAGACAATTGTAAGACAATTTCAAGAGATCCATAAGGATTTCAAAAGAGATTACTAAAATTTCGCATTGTTTTTTTTTGTTTCTTGGTGAATGTTAATTAAACTAATGCTAACTAAAATTTATGAATCATTTTTTTCTATACTTTTCACCATGAGAGTGCTTCGAATATCATGAATTATTCTAATATTTTTCTTTATTGGATTACACTTAAAACTCAGATTGATTTTTAAATAAAAGCAAAACCACAATGAAAGCAGGGTTTTTTCCCTAATTTCTTTCAAAACATTTTTTTAAATATCAAATCCCTTCATATATATATATATATATATATATTATATATGACAGGCTTCACTCTTGCATTGAAGAGGGCTGCCACTTTGCGACGAACGTATCCCCGTCGGACGTTCAAGCAATAAAGACACACCACACAGCTTGCGCTTTTCCTTTCTTCTCTCTCCTAAAGTCATGAAGCTGGAAGTCTTTCGGAAATGAATGTAACGCGAATTGTCCCTCCATCCCATACCGAGCTAGTATAATGTGGCCTGATCGTTGCTTGATGGGAGAGGGTGTCTCCTGATTCGATGAGAGGAGGGAGGACAGGGGGCATGATGATTGAGACCGCATCGAAAAGCATCCGAGATGGGTGAAAATGTTTAAAAATGTAGCTGAGAGAGACTATTGTGATTGGTCGATGGTAATATGTCAGAAAGCAATCTGTCGGATGCCCTGATGCTTTGGAAATAAGTACTTAAGACTTGCCTGTGGGTTTTCTTAGTGGAAACAGCTTGAGTTTAAACATAATGTATAACATAAAAGAAGGAGAAATTTAAAATTTAGAAATGTGTCATCGAGCACCTAGTGAATAAAGAAAATCAATTATTAAGGGGAGTTATAAGAATATAGAGAAATTCTTCTGGGTCTTTTGACATTAGCATTTGGATTGTAGTTTAACAGATTAAATGAAGATTATTGGTGTTCGGCAGGTTATACAAAAGTTTTATTACAGCATTCTGAATGTATATAATTTTAGGGATAGGACATTAATATAACTCCACAAATATCATTATTTTTAGTACATGTATTAACTTTAGTAATATTTCTAATGATAGCATTTTTTGCATTATCGAGCATTTTAATATTTGAATTTGCTACTTAGCTCCACTCAGGAAAAACGTAACTAATTATGGACCACAAAAAGGCAGTTTAGAGAAGTACGTTGATGCGGATATTTATTTCAGAATTCCTGCCAATTAGAGGGTAATTTGATGTGAAAGCTTTCCGGAATTTATCTCGCTCTTGTATCATGTGTTATTTGTAGGTGAGGCTTTTTTCTAGGATAACACTTAGATATTTAGTGCTCTAAGACCAGTGGAGTGGTGTGGCATACAGGGCAGGGCGTGTGAATGATTTTCCGCTAATGGTGTAGAGTACGTCGATGGTTTTGTCTGCATTAATTTTCATTTTCCAAGTGTTAAAAAAGTTGTCTCGAGGTATAGGTGTTTGTTTAGTGCTTTGGCTATCTCTAAACTGACGTTCTCTGCCTTTATATATATAAACAGTCCTATTCTTCCTGAAATCTCTACATGTTAGTAAAGAGTTTGCTTTGTTTTATTTACTTCTCCATTAATATTTAATTTAAATATTCCAGATTTGAATTTTTATATATATACATATGTATTAATGTATTATATCAATTTACCAGTGAATAAGGTTTTGTCTTTAATATTTTATAGTGGTTGGGGGACGATGGTCAGAGTGTCTAGCTCCTTCGAGCTTCAACCTCTCATCACTCGGATTTTGAATGACTGTAATGTTATGGTTCTTGCCCTTTGTTAATAATTTATAAATTGTGTAGATACAGACTTAGCATTAGTTAGGCCTCGGACTCTTTAAAGTTCTGAGCCCCTCTTCCTTGCGAGGTGGTGGTTGCGAGGGTGTGTGTTACGCCACTACAATGTACATATATACACTTCAAGACGCTATGTTCATTTCTTATAAATATTCTCCTGACAATGCACGTTCAGTTGTTTTCTCTCAACGCTCCAAAATTTCGCGCTTGATTGAAGACGAAAATTTCAATCGCTGTGCCATTATCAATAATTTGATAGATTATGAAATCGGACAAAAAGAACCAGATTCTTTGAAAGTAGGAAAAAATATATGCAGTGATACAGCTGTCCATCAAATTGGAAACACTTTTTCAAAATAGATATCAGTCCGAAAAGCAGTGTGAATTTTCAAAAAGAACTTCGATCATGCACATCTGATTAGCATGACATTTACAAGCAACTGACCCACCAACATTCGTCGCAAAAACTTTACTCTTACTTTAAGGTGCCAAAAAATAAATGAATTGAAATTTTATCTTCCAGTGACGAAAGAAATTTTGAACTTATTCATCACAGGAAGATGAGTGCTTTGGATTACGATGAGTAGGAGTGAATTATGTATGTGCACTTTGAAAATTTCTCCATAGTTACAAAGGGAAACTAAATGTTTTTAAAATGTTTCTATCTGTAAGTTAATTATTTATTTTGTTATGGAAATACTTTCTGGTGAATTTTGTAAATAATCGGAGTATTTTCTAAGTGCGAATTTTTTAATGCGGTCCTTCTCCAATGCATACAAAAAAATTATGAAATATTTCAACAAATTTGTTTGTTATATAAAATAATTTAAAAAATTTCGAATATTTCTTTTGTGAGGTTTTTTTATGCGGTCGATATCGACCACACAAAAACAGGTTTAACACTGCATATATATATATATATATATATAAAATTCAGTATAAAAATTTATCAAAAATAACAGAAGACAATATATGGAAATCACACAAATAACGAAACATTTTTAAATGTTTTGATACATTCATAAGCATAAAAGCCAGATGACTCGTTTTATGTGTCATTAAAACCAATTTTAGTAATCAGCCAAACTTCCTCCTTCTGCTTATACGAAAAAATTTTTATCTACAAAAAAATGTAATAGATTTTATAAGCAAAATTTGTTATAAAAAGCATAAAATAGGTTTATATCCATTTTTACGAAAGTTTAAAGAAGGAAGTACAAATTGTGTAACTAGAAAACAATCTTAATAATAATTTTTTTACTATTACGAAATTAATAGTTTTAAATTTTAAAAGCTATGAAAATTGAATTATATTTTACAAATACTTTAACTCTATTATTTCATATGGCAAACAATTATCTTCCAATCATTACTTTCATGTTACTATTAATTGTGTTAATATCTTATTACTGATAAAAAAAAAGGATAGATTTGTGTATATATTAAATTAGAAAAACAATCTATATAACAAATAATGTACAATTTTTAAACTATCTTTAAGTTTGTAAATTATACAAGAGAATAGTATTAGAAATATTTTGTTTGTTTGTTGTTATATGCATGATTATGAATGAGGATAATTTAACAATTACTTTGTTTCACACAAATCAGATCAAAGCGAAAAAATATTTTATCTCTCTCTCTCTCTCCCTATATATATATGTGTGTGTGTATATATACATATATATATATATATATATATATAAGTAAGGATAATTGAATTAGATCTAAAATTAAATCCCTAGACCACGTCTAACTTTTATTTTCCCGTTACATCTTCAAGTATTAAATTTATTATCCAGTTCGAGAATGAAGAACACATGGCCGTAAACAGAGATTTGCCGCCACAACCATTAATTTTTATTACCTAATATGCCATGCATAAATTTTCAAGTATATCTCTTCAATAAGAAGCGTACTTGGAGAACATATGGATTTAAAATGGGCGCCTACTTTGATACGTAACAGGTGTCGGCCTCTCTCTCTCTCTCTCTCTCTCTCTTAGCAATCAGATCCAAAATTTATTTCATGTAATAAAGACAGTTCAAAATAAAATGTCTTGATGTTCACTCGAAAAACACGATATATATATATATATATATATATATATATATATATATAAAGTAAAATCCAGCATATACCAAGCTCTGCCGTATAATGCTCACCTATATTTTCAAACTGCAATTTTTAATTTTTATATATATTCCCCATATAATGCGCACCCCCTTTTTTGCCAAGAAACCTGAAAAAAACGTAAGCAAGGCTCATATATTTTACAATCATTTCTTTGAGGTATTATTCCAAGCTTTATAAAAAAATATAGTATACTTTTAGAATTACGATCCTTTAAGTTCATAAGTAATCTTATCTCATTTAAACTAACAGTATTTCGATAAATGCTGAAGTCTAATTTTATTTCTATATTCATTTTTTTAAATTTATAAGCTATCCTCTTTCAGCCGGCGTATAACGAGCAAACATAAATTTATATCTTATTTTTGCAAGTCCTTGTTAAAAGTGTTAGTTACGCGTCAGAATTCATGGTATATATTTATATATAAAAATTACGTGCCACAGTGTGTGTCCGCAATGAACTCCGAAACTACTCAACCGATAATTATAGTTTTAAATAGTGTATGTTATTTCGTCTAACTTAAATCACACAGAATAGCTTTTATTTCAATTAATGATGCCATAATTTTTCTATTGCAGGAAATGTGAAGAATTTGGAAACCGGGAAAATTCGTAAAATGTCGCAATGCTCATGTGTCAGTGGAAACATATATTTTAACCCAAAATTCACGAAAAGTAAATGTCCAGGGTATTTCGGGACGTGGAATCCAATTTTCGAATCATTTTCCAAAAAATAATCGTAAATTTGCCGAATAATGCCGTTTGACCCTATTTTAGACACAATGCGGAAGGGCTTAACTTATAAGCATTGGATCAGGAAAATTGATCCCATGCGTATTTCAAAACAAATAATCCGAATCTGATATACAATCTGAGATATAACAGTAACTTTGCCGGATAATTCAGCATGACCGTCTATTACGTAAACTATGGCAGGAGCTTACCCTTAAAGTCTTGGAGCGGGAAAAATGCGATTCTGGTGTAAGTTGGGATGGTGAACCAGCGACTGAAATCAAATTTTAGAAATTTTTGTAACTTTGCCAGATAATATGGGTGACCCTAATGCCTCTTCCAGGGACTGAACTTGCCTGCTCAGTGCCACCAAAAGTAATCTCCTATTGTATCTAGGGGCCGGAAACAATAATCTGAAATTAGATTTCAGAAACTCCACTAATTTGCCGGATATTGTCTGAATTAGGTGAAAAGGCATATCATTCGATTCCCGCGTCCGGATTTTCATTCTCTCTAACAATTGTACTTGCACACACTGGAACATCAAAAGTCAATTATGTGTGCGTTTCGAGCTGTGGAATGAGAATCTGAAATCGAATTTTAGGAGTTCCGATAACTTTACAGGATAATGCCGGTTGACCGTATTTTAGAAACGCTACAGCATGGGCTTGCCTGAATAGCCTTGGAGTGCGAAAACTTGTTCCCTGGCATATTTCAAAACGGATAATCCGAATTTAATGTTCAAGCTTAGAAATTTCTGTAACTTTGCCGGATAATTATGGACGACCGTCTATTGCGCAAAATGGGTAGGAACTTACCTATAATGTCTTGGTGTGAGAAAAGTGCGCTCCTAGTGTTATTTGAGATGGTGAACAGGAGTCTGAAATTAATTTTAGAAATTCCTGTAACTTTGCCAGTAAATGCCGGAGGACCGAAATATTCGTGGACAACAGCACTCGCCTAACTTGCCGATGTAGAGACGCAAAAAGTGGGTCTTGGACGTATTTTGGGACTGCCTATCCGAATATTCTCAATCCGATTCAAGGTAGTCCCATTACTGCGTGAAATAATGCCAGAAGAATGTATTTTACGCAAACCGTGGCAGGGGCTTGCTTTAAAATTCTGCAGGTGTGATAAATGCTTTCCTGGTGTTTTTTTTTGGGTGAGGAGCAATAATCTAAAATTGGACTTTATAAACTCCTTTAACTTTGCCGGATAATGCCGGACGATCGTAATGTCCCCCTTCAGGTACATAACTTACAAGAGTAGATGTGTCTAAAGTGGGTACCGAGGGCTTCCTGGAGAAGGGAACGCGAGAATCTGGATTCCGATTTAAAAACTTCCGTAATTTTCTGGGAATTGCTAGAATGAGGGCACACGGCTTTGAGTTCGAGACCCGCCTTAGGATTTCCATTATCTATAGCAAATAAACTTGCAAGCGCTGCCTGCGAAAATATAATTGCAATACTATATTGCATTGGCAATTTCATCTTCGAGCGTTATTATCACTTTGTTAGACGGTGGTGAAATTACACATTTCACATTAATCTGCCATTTGATATCCATAAGATGCAAGATGCAATGTGTACCATTGAATACTAAAGCGGATTGGCTACAGTAATTCAAATAAATTCAGTCATGATCAGGAATAAGTGTACCATGATCCATAAACATTCACTCAAATTATTACATTGAACTTTGCAAGATTTAAACAGCAACGAAAAAATATTCTGTGTTTCTGTTGTACTACTGTCTGTTGATTTCAGACAGATATTAACAGTCCTTACTTGCTGTACTTTTGCTCGCGAGATTAACGCATGTTTAAAACAATTGTTTTTAGGGCGAAACGTGGAAACACTTCGACTGACCATAAACACGCGAGTACATTTGCAAGATGATCAATTGGAGCGAATATTTTTAACCAACTTATGAATATTAGAAACGGTGATGTAGAACTTCATCCCAATACATATTGCATGAAATAACCAGACGATTTCTGTAATGTTCTTTAGGCCAAAAGTAACTGATTGAGAGTGTTTTTCCGGATATACTGTATAATTATCTAGATAATTAGGACCGCTGTAATCTTGTTACTTAATCAGAAAAAAAATGTTGATATTGTGATAAAATAGACTTCCAAATACAGAGTTGTTGCCAGGTGATCTAATGATATTGACACTATTGCTGATGAAAACAAAACCATAAATTTTCCAACTGAGTGCTTGAATACTCTAGATGTATCAGGAAACTCACTACATATACTTTGGTTGAAGAATGGTTATCTGGTTATTCTCTGTGTAACTTAAATCCACCTATATAATGCAATGGGTCACGTTTGATCATCAAAAGAGTTACCGGGAACTTCTTGAAGCAGACATTTTTACTGTAAAGTTTAAACGAGAATTCGGTTTTGTTGCCACGTATTCCTGTAATACCGTCAGAATGTGCAATACCATTGAAAATGCTTCAATTTTCGATTGCTTGGCTTTCGCAATAACAATAAATGAATCTGAAACCCAAAAAATATTAATTTGATGCCTGGACTTAGAAAATGCATGTTTCTCGAATGGGCAACTAGATGTTACATGCTCACGTGTGAGGAAATCGTTGAATCTATTTGAGTTAAAAGAAGACGGTTTACCGAAAAATAGTGTGCAGCGATTAGCGTTTAGTTATATAAAAGTATTTATTGTTATACTTAAGAGGACAAAAGTAATTTTAAAAATTGCAAAAAACCAATGTTATTCACCACATTTATAAAATTAAATCTTCATATGTTGTTACTTAACTTCGTCACACAGTATATAATTCATGTATTGTACTACACTCCATTAGGGGATGAATAAAATGCAAAATTAAATGATTTGCTGTTTTATATTTTATTTCAACCGTCTGAAATTGTAAACGGAGATTAAATTGACTGCATTGAATAGCTTAAAATTATATTGAATTTACGTATTAAAACAAAGCCACACACAGCAACGCTTGGCCGGGTCAGCTAGAATATATATATATATATATTTAATACGTTTTTGAATTGATCTTATTTGTGTGAAACAAAGTAATTGCTACATTCTACATATTTCTCAATTATTGTATTATTGTTATTCTTATTATTCTCCCTCTCAAAAGCTTTAACCATATGAAAATTGAAATTGCTTTTTTTATTTTTTTTTATCAGGAATATTTCTACCTGATACATTATATTTTATTTCAAGATGAATATTCAGAAATCATATAATATTGTCTTTTTGGACTCAATTTATTATATTCAGACCAGTTTGCAAAGTAAGGTTTAAATCTGTAAAATCTCTTTTTTTGTATATAATTTAGGATAATTAATATGATGTTAAAGTTATATACGGAGAATATTATTTAAAATTTATATGTATAAAAAAGATATACAAATACAGTCATGTCCATAAATTAAGGATAATGAAGTTCAGGCGAAGAAAGAGACAGAAGCATAACAAATTTGACTTATTTGTAAAGTCTATTTATTAAACAAAAGGTAAAGAGCAAAAAAGATGCTATATGTTTGACATAATTAATAAAAATTTCGATTTTTACTCCCAGGAGCAAAATTTTAAAAAAGAACCTATTTACAAAAAGCAGTATAACAAGGTTAGTATGATGGTTAATACGGAGTATGTCTCCCGGACGATGAAATAGAGGCCTTACAACGCCTACGCATGCTGAGTATCAAATTATCAATCTGATCTTGGGGAATATTACATCACTCATCAAGCAATGCACTCCGAAGTTCCGGTAGACAGGTGGGAGGGGGTTGACGGGCTGCAATTCGTCGGCCAAGCATATCCCACACATGCTCTATTGGATTCAAGTCCGGTGAGTATTCTTGCCAATCCATACGGGTGATATCTTCCGATTGAAGGCATTCTTCTACGATGTTTGCACGGTGAGGACGGGCGATATCATCCATAAACAGAAATTCAGCACCCATAGCGCCCCGAAACAAACGTACATGTTGTTCAAGAATGACATCCCGATAGATGTGGCCTGTCATCGTTACACTCTGAACATGCAGGTCAGTTCTGGAACCAAGAATAATTCCTCCCCAAACGAGCCATCCTGCACCACCGTAACGGTGTCGTTCAATGATGTTCTCTTGGTGGTAAAGGGTACCTGGCGCTCTCCATATGAAAATCCGGCGAGAATCAGAGTGCAAACTAAACCTAGACTCGTCGGAAAATATCACACAAGACCACTGTTGCGGTGTCCACAATGCATGCTCTCTACCCCAGGTTAATCGCAGGCGACAGTGAGTTGCGGTAAGGGGAACACATCTGACAGGCCTACCGGCATATAGATCAATGTGCCCTAAGCGTCTGCACACGGTCTGTCTTGAAACTGTCGTACCGGTAGCTGAAGAGAGCTGACGAGATAGGTCTGATGCTGTGCTGCGTCTGTTTCTTTTGGCAGTAACTGCCAAATACCGGTCCTCATTCGGCGTTGTAACTCGGAGGCGACCTGTGATGTAACATCTACTCACATTACCATCATCTTGGAATCTTTGCCAAAGCCTGGAGATGACACTGTGGGTGATTCCAAGTTCCTCGGATACTTCCAGCTGGGTACGTCCACATTCCAGTCGTCCGATAATTCTACCACATAAAAAATCATCCAAATGCTTCCTTTTTGCCATAACTATGCGGTTATTGCACTGAAAGGCTTTTAAAGCGCTTGTGAACAGTTTAACTTCTTTGCCACCATTCCTTATATACCCCTCTCTTACACTCTCGTCATTGTGACGTACTATCCGCGCCATCTGGTGGTTTCCTGTAATTTGAATATTCTTCTTCAAGATGTGTGTGATATTTCTACAGTTGAAATTTTTATTTTAGATTTCAATTTCTGTGTGGTTCTGAATTATCTTTAATTTATGGACATGAGTGTATTCATGGTTCATTGTTTCTTATTAAAAAAACGAGTTAATATAAGCACATTAATTCGTATCAGGGATTAAAACAGTTATTTAAATTTTACCGCACTTCAATTTTAGATTGATTTAGAAATAAAGAATTGCTTTTTTGCTAAAATCCACTGCTTGGTAAAAAAAAAAAAACCAGTTCTTGAGAAAATGTAATAAATATGTTCAAATAAAGAATTGATCCACACACACACACACTTGTACTTGAATAGCATTTCCAGTGTTGATATTTTTTACTCTCAGTTAAGTTTGAGAAATCTAGAATGTTAGGAGCATCCCCAAAAAGATCAGCAACATTACATTTTTATTCATTTGAGGTCCCCAGTCTGACTTGAGGTAGCATCTGCTTGATGAAGTTGAGCCAAAGGTTATATATATGAATCCGCTGCGGGGATCGAGTCAATTCTTTCATTTGCTTTTACACTGTTATATCCAAGATATCCATCAAAATATTTCTGTCAATATAATAAAAATAAATTACAACCATGTATTAATAACAATATACCCTAGACCTCATGGGCATAAGAGAAATAAAATAACAAATATTTGAAGGATTGCTCATAAAAACTATCAATGTTTAGAATTATTACTGTAAATCTGTCTTTGAGGGACTTTTAGCCTAATGAAGCAGAAATATTCAAATATTTTAAATTGCATGCTTACAATTCCATCTTTAAAACATCTACAATAAATGTATAAACAAATCGAAAACATCGCTCCTCTTTTATATACGTTTGGGAGGCTTTAAATACCCAAATCTATTTTTAGCAAAATTAATTTATAGGAGATTAATGTGAAAATTTATTCTCAAACTTATTTAGAAGGAACATTCGAAGCATTGGCATAAGTTTATTTCAAGTTACAATATCTACTATGCTTCATGCATCAAATACGTTCAACATGTTTTGAAAAAAATCTTCAAAAACAATCAGGTTAAATAAAAGTTCGATTACACTAAGATTTTCTAATAAATTTAAAAATAGATAAAACACATTTATCCTAAATGAATAACATTTTGAAAATTTTTAAAATAAATAAAAATTAAAAAATCATTTACATTATATAATTATATGGATAATAATTTGACAAATCATTTTTTAAAGAATCGATTTCTTCTAGAAAAAATTCAATACGAAGAATTAAATAATTTCAAATGTTATATTAAAAAATCCTTTTTTTCTGTTTCAAATCTTAAAATTTCAGAAAATGTATCATATATATTTAAAAAAATACTCCAACAATACGGTCATATAACCTTTCAAGCCCTTATTATGAAGATTTTATTAATAATTTTATACTTTTTACTCATTAGATACTAAAAATAATTAGTTAAAGCAAATATTCAAATCTTCCTTTGAACTCATACAATTGCAAAAGCTATTCTTTTTCTCAATGTATTGTAAGTTTTCTACAATAAAGAAGCTTGTTAAAATACTTGATGACGATATAAGGCAACATAAACAACAAATAAGCCTAATTAATTCATTGATGAAACAGCATTTTTTGACTGCATGTGGCTACTTAAATAATTGCCTCAAAGTTATAAAGCAGTAATTACAATGAGAAACACCAAGTGGTAGCGCTATTTTGTTTTGCACGTGGGCCTGTTAAGTCCAATTCAATACTTATGTAATGGTTCGTTTTTTTTTTCTCCATGACAATAGAGATAATGATCCTTTATGCTTGACTTTGAAAATTCAGTAAGCAATTTCTCCTACATTGTAATTATTTTCCTCTCATTTTCAGCATAGATAAAAGCTGTTTCCTTGTCAACAACACTGGGTTTTCCTTTTATTAATGACAAAATTTAGCTCTGATAATCGATTACAGATTTAGACTGAGCTGAAATTGACTGAATAATTTGGGGCTGTTAAGAAGATATAGTCATTTACCAGTATCCATTGCTTAATAGTGGGAAGTAAATCTCTTTTGTTTGCATAACATCCATAAACAGTTCTAATGACCACTATCATTTGTAACATTTCATAAAAATGCAATGGTCCTTTATTGGTAAAATTCTAAGCATTCTTAACTGAAATTTTAACTGTAAGCCGGAATATTTTATTTTATTAAAACCTAATTTTATAAATAAAAATACGATAAAAAAGTTTTACATTTATTTTTGAATCACAAATATACCATAAATAAAAACCTGATATCCAAAATACCCCTCACCCCCTTAAAACACACTTCACACATTTCACTAAACACATTAATAGGAATTAAAAATATAGAAAACATAGAAAAATATCGAACTTTATTAAAAAAGAGAAATTTAAAACAAGTCTCTTAAAGGGGAAGCTTTGACTTTTAAAAACGGAAATATTATTAGGATCTAAAGAAAAATGCAAGAAAGAAGTGAGTTTTGAAAGTATAAATAAAATACTATTATTTTTTGCGTCTTGGTATATATATATATATATAATATATATATATATATATATTGTAACACTTTTCGAATGTGTTTGTTGTTAATATAAACATACAAATTTTTCACAAAACATGTACACATTTTATATTTTGCACACATGAAACATCTAATTGTATTCTAAACTAATAGTTGTCAGAAAATACACTAATTTTTTGCTTATTTGAAGATTCTTATGTACAGAATATATAAAGTAAGTTATGAACTATACTTTTCCCATAGTGATGTAAACACAGTTTCTAATTCTTGCCATGTACATTAGCGAGTTAGAGTTCATAGAACGTAAAGAACAAAAACATGAACAGCTGACATTTTTTAAACTTAGAATTAAACTTTGCAATAAACATCCTATATGTTATATAAACTTCCATATGTAGACCCATATTTTTGTTAATGGTTAATAAAATAATGATTCTAGGAAACCATTAATCAAAAGCATCTTTTTAATATACACCCTAGATATAAATCTCAGAAAACGTAATCGAAAATAGATTTTTTCCTAAAAATAATCCAATAGGAATCTCCTGTATCAACTGGCCTTATGTGAACTTAATCCCTTTTGACGGAAAAGTAAGAATCAGATAAATTTTTACGATTAATAGTATCTCGCATCGATATAGACTTACAGAGAGAAAAACTATCCTCAAACTTTCCTTTCAGAGAATTCAATTTATAACCCATCCTTCTTTTGTTCTGGATCAGCTTAATGGTCATCGAATCCGGCGTTGACCATGGCAACCAGAAATTCCAGAAAGTTACGGTTATGGTGATATAGGTCGTGTCTGTTTTGTGGGCAATTATTGTAAAACAAGGCATTTGAGAACTTCCAGACTGTTTAGGTGGTTCATGGAGCTAGGCGAATAGAAACATAGCAGGAAATATTGCTAAAAGCTCTCGTCTTGACATATGAACTACATTGCCTGTGGCGTAACCATTACTGGGATTTTCTCTCTTCATTACTAAGGGGGTAATGCCCATATTTCATGGTGGGAATTCGAAGTTTATTGTTCAATGATTCTTTGAAAATTATGTAGCGAAATATGAAATGATATATTAATACTTAAATGATATAAACATCCATTGTTGTGTTTAGTAATGCTTCAGCAAAACATTATGCTTCATTTTCTTCGCTCTTGCTGCCTTATTTTTATTTTTGAAAAGATGGATTGCAAAGTACAGCAACTAAGTCTTATTTCGAAAAAAATTATGTTGCTTAGAAGTGAAAAGACTTTTTTTTTCAAAAATAAATAAATTTTAGGCAGTTTTGGAATGCTATATATATATATATATAAAGAAATGAACCAAAACACCTTCTTAAAAATATTTTTAATTCTATAAGAAAAGTAAATTTCTAAATCATTTTAAACTTATAAACAGTACAGATTTATGATTCAAACATATGAACTTGTAATGGATGGTATATCCCATCCATTAACATTACGAGAGTTAGAAGTAAAACTAGCCAAAATAAAAAAAACACTATTTATTTACTATTCTCAACAAAAACACAAATTCAGCAATCTAAGGTAAGAAAAGCCCCAAATGATACATATGGGAGCAACCGCGAAGTAGTCGATATAATTGGTGAAATAATAAATCGGATGACTTACACTTAGCACTTCCAGGCAATACACCTTCTTATAATTGAGGATAATTTCTAAAGTAATACAATCCAAACCGACCGAATCCAATGTAAATAATTGACCGGACAGACTGATAGACAATCTGAATATTAATCAAACAATCTACCAAGTGCTCTCTTCTAACTTTACTTTATCTTACGTTAATCTTCATTGCTATCCTTAAGCATCTAAACTCTCACTCTTCTACTCGAACTCGGAAGCTAATATTTAAATGCATGACATAATTTTTTATAGACACAAATTCAGCAATCGTGAATTTGTGTCTATAAGATATTATATATATATATATATATATATATATTTACATTACCGTAGCAATGAATTCTCAAAGTAAGATTTTAATGATCTATATATGAAGATAATTTTTATACCACACATAAACTACATTTTGGAACTCACGTAAGCCAACTAATACTCTTCTACAATATAACATTTTTCATTGCTAATCAAGTTGTATGCCGCGAAGTTATTGGAGTTAGCAATCATTATGAAGTGTTCAAAATTTTATATGAAGATTTTTTTAAAGGTTTTGATCTGTTCCATATAAGTGCAATTTTATAATGTTTAATTATAATACATTTTTACTATATCAAGTTGTTAAAAAAGTTTCATCAAGTTAAAGGATAATGATCATTTTAACTTGATGTTGTGCACCATTTTTCGGGTTTAAGATTTTAATAAGGAGCTCATCAGCGAATTATTAATGATTTATGGTACTTAAGATTTATTGCATATTCAGCTGTTTAAATGTTTTAACGTATTTGAGTATTGGTGTTTTTCATATCTTACCATGGTGAATATTCAAAGTTTTCAAATTTTAAATTTAATTTTTTTTTTTTGAAATCTTAATGCTTTTTGATATTTGCATTATAATATTCGATTCATTTTTGTTAATTTTTTACAGTTAAATTCTGTTGCGAACTTAGCTATTTTATCATTTAATATTTCTAACTTAATATTTTTCAATATACTTGTTTCTTATTAGTTTTCAACAAACGATGTCATATATTTTTGTTTTTGAAATTTTAATCTTTAAATTTTATATTTGGATGTTTTCACTTTAACCTAACAAGCCGCAATGTGAGGGAGAATTGGTACCATCAAAAACTATTTTTCGATTCTATTTTCCAGATTTTACTTGGTTAATTTATAAAATTTTAATTAATTTTAAAAGTTCGTTAAATTTTAAAACTTTTGCCATTTAGACTGTGAATTGGGATTTGTATTTTGAAATTCTATTAACTATGTTGAATTTTTGCTTTTTTCTGAAGAATTTGTGCTTTCTTCTGTATATATATATATGTGTGTGTGTGTGTAAGTGCGCGAGCGCGTGTATGTGTGTGTGTGTCTGTGGAGAGAGAGAGAGTGTGTGTAGATAATTTATTCACCAGATAAAAAAAGACATGTTTTAAATAATATAGAATAAATGTCAGAGCAAATAAACTGTTTACAAATTTTATTTAGTATTTAAAATTTTTATAATTATATACTTCAACGGGAACATCTTTGTAGTTTGGAAAACAACGTGTTGTCGAATTCTTTTCAAACGTTATTTTGTAATAGAAGAATCATATTATCAATATCAGTCGCGATTTGATTCTTTAATTTTTTTATGAGGTGAATCTCTGCTGCATAAACTAGATTCCACAGGCAACTCCAGCGATAGAAAAAAAGGTGTGCTATTCGAAAATTTGGGTGACCATGAAATATGACAAATCCATAGATCCAAATTCTACAAATCCATAGATCTAGAGATAGGAGGCAATCACTTGAATTTGTAACTCAATTATAAGAGATTCCAACCTGTTAGGGGCAATAAATCTGGTTGTACTTCAACTAAATACAGAATTTCGTACAATCTGAAGATATTTGAGTGTGAGTCTCAGAATATTAATTCATATCTCCATAAAAAATAAGTTACCAATCTATGCTATGGGTAAATGCATTAAGAAGGAATATATAAAGAGGCTATCTGCACAATAAAAAAAGCTATGAATTAGTCTGCACCAAACTGTTTCAGAGCTACCTCCTGAATTTCCCCCGTAATGTGTGTTTTATAACCCTCCAAAACTTTTAGTTATATAGATTAATCTCTCCTGAATCATGGTATGTTGCTTAATGTTTAAATACGTTTTGCAGAAGAAATTAATCATCATTACTGCACGATTAAGAAGGCTTTTTGTATTTCCACAGCTCGAATCATTTTGTCTGATTTTTAATCAACATTTTTTTTTCAGTTGTCAAAAAATGAACAAATGAAAATTTCTGTACTAAAGATCATTTCAGCTTATTTTAAAAAATTACGTTTCAATTTAATTTTGTTATTCAGATTTTAAAATTATGTACACCTTATGTATGTGTGAGGAAAACTGAAATTAATTGTGAAAGCTATATTTTACTGATACTTAAGTTTTCGCAAATACATACATTTGAAATAACTTATTTGGTAGTTACACCAAATTAGCACCACGTAAATCATGCCATTTTGCACCACGTGAATCTGAGTCTTTTCCATATAAAACATGTTAGAGTTTTTGTTGTTTTGATATCATGGCGCAAACTCTTTGGCACCAATTTAACTGTGGCGACGCTAATACGCAAAGCCACATATTTTCCTCTTATGTTATCTAAAATTATTTCTAACTTAAAATGTATAAAAATATTTAAAAAATATATTAAATTCTTGACTTTAGTGTAAATTCTATAATATTTCTTTGTTTGAAATGAAATTACCTAAATAAATAATGAAATTCCTGAGTAACTTAAATGTACATTACATTTAATTATTTTAAAATATGTTCTTAGGTAAATTTCTAGGCTCTTGAAAACTAATTTGAAGTTTTATTCTCTTGTAGAAGCTTAAGTAATGAGAACTTTAAGTGTTGATACATAAATTATTAGCTTAGTTTCCATAGAAACTCTATAACTGAAGAATTTGAAAGAGAGAGACTCGCCGTCATTTAATATTCCTTTTAAAAATTAACGATCTTTAAACTCTAACTTATTATTATATATTATTAACTAAGATGATGAATTTAAAAGAAGTATTTGTATCTTTGCACCTTCTACTTTGTCATTAATGCAAATACTATTTATTTGTTAAAAATATACACCATGACGAAATATTATTTTGAAACATACATGGCAAATTAAACTTTTTTTAACATTTTGCTTAATATGCATAAGTAAATTACACTATAACAGACCCTGAGTCTACTTTTAATAGCTTATTCTTCCTTAATCACTTACATGTTTTTTTCTTTACAAAATAATTTGAGAATATATATTTAAAAAAAATGAAAATATATTTACTTCTAATCAAATTAATTTTTATATAATAAAATAAAACTAAGGAAACTAAAGTTTAAGTGATATTTATATGTAAAAATACAAACTAAGAGATTTGTATGTAGTAAATTTATCTCAATAATTGACATAATATTACTTCTAACTTTATTTGTGTGTCGATAACCTATTTTAGCACGAGTATTTTTCTTTTCTGATTAAATTTTACAAAATATGTGATTTTTTTAGTTATTTTTACTGATTAAAATATACCAGTTAGTTACTTTGCTATTAGTTAATGTATCTTACACTCTTTATGACGACTCAATTATATTCCACAATTATATTTCCTTCTGATTTTAAGAGAAGTTGAAATAATGGAAATGATTATCATAAATATTCTTTACCGTATTTTTTCATTGAGAAAATATAAAAATACAGCTAAGCAAAAAGTTCTAATATCAAATTTAAAAATACAAAAAATTGAAATTTATCTCTCCGATATTATATATGATATCGTACTTATACCGCGGTAGCAAATATATTGTTTTTTTATGTTACTGATGTTTACGTAGAATCTGTTACTAAAGTATAAAGATTCTATATATATATATACTACACGTTCTTTCAACAATAGCGTTAAATAAATTACTGTACTGTATATTTTTATCAAATATATTTTAATAAATATTGTATAATTAACACATAACTCAAATGTGATGTTAAGTTCTACATTCCTAAAGTTAGCTGCTCAAAATATGTTTCTTTTTCTGTGATTTTTCACTTATTTTAAAATACATTAAAAGACGAATTTTAACACACTTATTACGCTTATAACATTATTATTATTTGAAATTCATGTGCTTAAAATTCTAATAAACAATTTCCTTATATAGGCAATTTTTTTTTAAAATTATGTTTAACATGGTAAAATTTTACAGAAAAGTATATGGAAAATGTAATTAAATATGCAACATTTTATGAAAGCTAAATTTCTCAGGTAAAGGAAAGAAAAAAAGCAACCCAGCTTTAATAAGCCTATGAAAGAAACAAGAAATAATACCTGGAAAAGAAAAATGAAAGAGTATTTCAAAAAATAAGTCAGAATATTGGAAGGGAAAAGAAGACGTACTTTAGCATTTCATCCGAGTTTTCTTTCGGAAGGCTTAAATGTTATACAACGAGGAATGCGCTTTTTGCTCTATGTAAGGGAAGACTGCAATTTTTCTTCGTTTTTCGCATTCCTTCTGTCTTACCAGATAACAAAAACAACGTAACAAACGTTTCTTCTCCTATGGAATGTTCACTAGCTGTATCAGAAACTATGTCCAATTTACTATCATATACTTTAGCAGATATCTTTGTTTAATAGATGGTAAGATTGATATTGAATGTGTATATATGTCTTTGTGTGTGTTCGTGTGTGTATATATATCTTTATGTATAAAAATTACGTGTCACAGTGCCTGTCCACGATGAACTCCAAAACTACTCAACCAATCATAATATAATTTTGCATACTGTGTGTCATTTTGTCCAACTTAAAACATAGGACAGCTTTTAATTCAATTAATGACGCCATAATTTTTGTATAGCCGGAAATGTAAAGAGAATCCGGAAAACCGAAGAAATCGAAAAATGTCGCATTGCTCATGTATCTGTGGAAGCATATATTGTAATCCAAAATGCACAAAAAGTAAATACCCTGCGTATTTCGAGATTTGGAATTCGATTTTCAAATCAGTTTCCAAAAATAACCGTAACTTTGCCAGATAAAGCCGGTCGACCGTATTTTAGATACATCACGGCAGGGGCTTAGATTAAAAGCCCTGGATCATGAAAGCTTGGTCCTTGGCGTATTTAAAAACGGATAGTACAAATCAGATATCCAGTCTGAGAAATAACTGTAACTTAACTGGATAATTCAGGATGACCGTCTATTACGCAAACCGGGGCAGGAGCCTACCCTAAACGTCTTCATTCGGGAAAAGAGCGTTTCTGGTGCAATTCGGGATGGTGAACGAGAGTCTGAAATCGAATTTTAGAAATTCCTGTAATTTTGCCAGATAATGCCATTCGGTCCTAATAACCCTATCCCCTCAGGGGGCTCACCTTCTTTAGATGAGTACGGGTGTCACAATCCCGAGGTGCCATAGTGATATTTTCCTTTTCCCACGGGGTTTACTGTTTTTGGTAAACATGGGCCTCACGAACCCGGGGTACCCTAGTGATCCTTCTCTATTTTCGACCCTCTTTCTTGTCATTCAATTCATTCTTTCTTTCTCTTCCCGTCTAGACCACAGATATTAAAACAAATGTTTGGCGCAGTATAGCCGAAATCGGCTCTTGCGCCAATAAACCCCAAAATTACCCACTCACCCTAATAGCCCTACCAGGGACTGAACGTGCCGGCTCAGGGGCACCAAAAGTAATCTCCATTTGTTTCTAGGGGTTGGAAACGATTATCTGAAATAAGATTTCAGAAAGTCAACTTATCTCGCCGGATATTCTCTGAGTTAGGTGAAAAGGCATATCACTCGAATCCCACGTCAAGATTTTCATTTCCTCTAGGGATTGAACTTGCAAACGCTGGACTATCAAAAGTTAGTTCTGTGTGCGTTTCGAGGTGTGGAATCAGAGTCGGAAATTGAATTTTAGGAGTTCCGATAACTTTACCCCATAGTGCTCGTTGACCGTGTTTTAGACACACCGCTGTAGGGGCTTGTCTTAAAGTCCTTGAATTGCGAAAACATGGTCCCATGCGTATTTCACAACAGATAATCCGAATCATATATTCAATCTTAGAAATTTTTGTAAGTTTGCCGGATAATTCTGGATGACCGTCTATTACGTAAACCAGGGAAGTTTTAAGTCTCAAGTTTTGGAGGGGGAAAAGTGCGTTCCTGGTGTTATTTGAGATAATGAACGAGAGTCTAAAATTGAATTTCAGAGACTTCTGTAACTTTGCCAGATAATGCAGGAGGACCAAAATATTCGCAGGCAGCAGCCCCAGTCTAACTTGCCAACGTAAACACGCAAACATGGGTCGTGGATGTATTTCGAGACTGCCGATCCGAATATTCTCAATCCAATTCAAGATAATGCCATTACTACATCAATAATGCCAGGCGAACCTATTTTACGCGAACCGTGGCAGAGGTTTGCTTTAAATTTCTGTAGATGTGATAAATTCTTCCCTTGTGTTTTTCTGGGTGAGGAGCAACAATCTGAAGTTGGATTTTAGAAATTCCCGCAACTTTGCTGGACGACCGTAATGTCCCTTTTCAGAAACTGAACTTACAGTATTAGGAGCGTTGTGTGTGTGAAAGTGGACACCGAGTGCTTCTCGGTATGGGGAATGAGAATCTGGATTCGTATTTCAAAAGCTTCCGTAACTTTTCTATGAATTTCTCGAATGAGGTTAAATGGCTTTGCGTTCGAGTCCCGGCTCATGATCTTCATTCCCTACAGAAACTAAACTTGCAGGCACAGCCTTGCAAAAATTCGATTGCAATACTAAATTGCATCTCCGAGCATTGCTGTTACTTTGTTAGATGGTGGAAAAACAGCGCATTACGCATCAAGCTGCCATTAGATACTCATAAAATGCAAGATGCAGTGTGTACCATTAAAAAAAGAGCGGATTGGCTACAGTATTGCAAATAAATTTAGTTATGATCAGGGAGAAGTGTACCATGATCTAAAAACATTCACTCAAAGCATTACAAAGAGGTTTGCAAGATTTAAACAGCAACGAGAAAATATTCGGTGTTGCTTTCGTACTACTGTCTGGTGGTTTCCTACAGACATTAACAGTCATTCCTTGCTCTACTTTTGCACACGAGATTAACGCCTGTTTAAAACAATTGTTTTTATGGTGAAACTTGGAAATACTTCGACTGACCATAAACACGATGTAAGATCATCAACAAATATTTTCTAACCAACTTCTGAATATTGGACACGGTGAATTAGAACTTAATCCCAATACATATTGTATGAAATAGCAAGACAATATCTGTACTGTTCTTCAGACAAAAAGGAACTGATGGAGAGTGTCTTTCTGGAAATAATGTATAATTATCTAGATAGTTATTGCTTCTGTAATTATGTTACTTAATCAGAAAAAAATGTCGATATTATGATGAAATAAACTACCAGATACAGAGTTGTTACCAGGTGATTCAATGCCTTTTAAATCAATCAACACTATTGTTGATGAAAACAAACAGATTTCCTATCCGAAACCATAAATTTTCCAACCAATTTTTTGAATACTCTAGCTGTATCAGGAATACCACCACAAAATCTTCGGTTGAAAAAAGATTGGTTCCTTGGTTATTGATTATGCAACACTTCAATTTTGATCATTAAAAAATTACCGGGAGCTTCTTGAGGCAAACATTTTGACTGTAAAGTTTAATCAAGAATTCGGATCTGTTGCTCCGGGATATGTTGCCACTCATTTCACTGATACCATCAGAATATCCAATACCATTAAAAAGTCTTCAACTCCCGATTCGTTTGGCTTTATTGATGACCATAAATGAATCTGAAACCCAATCAATATTCATTTGATGCTTGGACTTAGAAAATACATGTTCCTCAAATGGCTAACTAGATGTTACATGGTCATGTGGGTGGAAACCGTTGAATCCTTTTGAGTTAGAAAAAGACAGGTTACCTAAAAATAGTGTGCAATGATTAGCGTTTAGTTATATAAAATTATTTATTGATATACTTTAAAATGGCAAAAATAATTTTAAAATTGCAGAAAATTAACATTATTCACCACATTTATAAAATTAGACCTT
Organism: Trichonephila clavata; assembly: GCA_019973975.1. Taxonomy (NCBI): domain Eukaryota; kingdom Metazoa; phylum Arthropoda; class Arachnida; order Araneae; family Nephilidae; genus Trichonephila; species Trichonephila clavata. The sequence goes on along the minus strand of BMAO01007958.1, from coordinate 867 downwards.
CATTTGTTGTTACTTAACTTCGTCAGTAATTCATGCTGTACAAACTTTGCACAGGTGTCGATTGCTTACAAATTGTTTTTAAATACGAAAAAGATTGATTGAATATTTACCAACGAATAGCGACGTCTTTATTCATTCTCGAACGAACAACAACAACACATAGAGAAGAAACAAACAAACAAAGTACACAAAAAAGGGGGGCCCATTTTTCCGTACAAGAGGGGCGAGGTGAAAAGGGATGATGCAATAATGAGTCTGTAACTTCCCGCATCACGTTGAAATAATGAATTTCATTCATACATCTATATAGAAGTGGACTGTTACAAATTATCAATAAACACAATTTTTTACAATATACACATAAAGCTAAATAATTCAGAATATGCACAAATATCAAAATATTAAACACATATACAACAAATATCAAAAATAATAAGCAAGAAATATATACAATTATACAGAGGATTTTAAACTTGCTATAGGCAGAATTGCGATGCTATAGATAGTAATTTTCAAAATTTTATATTTTATTTTTACTTTCACTACACGTAACAGGCCATCTGAACCAGGTATAACTTACGTGATTCTGCCTAAGTACCATTAGATTTTATGATACACATTTTTTCGTTGCCCTTTATATTCAATATAGAATGGCCTTAGAAAGTCGATCCCACAACAATTAAAAACAAAACCCTGGTTTACCACGTTCACTTGAAATGAACCAATCAATTGCTCGCAAAGTTAATGTTTAATTTTGAAGCAAGTAACATATTCGTGAGTAATTTTATGAGCTAGAGATCTACCATTTAGAATCCAGAATTTCTGCCTAACAAAGGATAAAAGTGTCTGAGGGCCAAAGGATAAAAG
>BMAO01007957.1:0-24412 GCA_019973975.1 Trichonephila clavata | reverse complement strand
AAATTCTATGGTGATATTAATTGACAGTTTCATAAAAGGTTTCATTTATCGAATATTTTTATTTGAATTTTTGTAACGTAATTATACAATATTCATATTTTGCACAAAAATTCTTCACATTATTTTCAACACCAAACATGTCTGGCATTAATAAATTCATGTTGTTAATAACATTTTAAATTTAGTGAAAAAGAAAGATTTCTTTCTAAAGTAATTTAAAAATCAATATTTTTTTTATAAAGGTATGATGCTCATTAATAAACGCAACGTTTACCGGCAGCCAGATAGCCCGCACGCTGTTCGAAGGACGTAGAGAAAGATATATTAAAGAATCAGCTTTTCTAAAATTCTTGTTTTTCTGACGTTGCTTGCTCTCGACATTGATGACTGAACCCTTCACAGCTTCGGCGAACTAAGAGGTAAAAATTGCTGCACTTGGTCCAATTTCGGTAATAATAACATCCTTTGGATTATCGGCCCATGGAGACATATATTCAGAATAGTAAATTTATAAGGTATAGCATCGTAGTTGAAATTAAACGGGATATGTAATTGAAGAAGGCGGAAAATTTCAATTTCAAAGAAAAGATATCCTAAATCCTTTAAATTAAAAGTTGGCTCTAGTTGGGCAGGTTGCGTTAAATGAATGGATATCGTGTTAACGAAATAAAATTGTATACGTACTAACAGTTACCCGCCCGCTTCGCTGTATATATATATATATATATATACACTCACTTCCAAAAGTTAAGCACGAAGATGTAAAATGCAAAAAAATCAACAAATACTGCATTGATTGACACAAAATTTGGCAGTACTATAGCAGATATATTTATATATAAAACAAAAACAATAATTATATACAGAAATGAAACAATATTAATTTTTGTAAGTTAAGTAATGACATTCTGGAGACTTAAACAGAATTATATATAAAATGAAAATAAGCAGCATAAAATGAAAAAGAAGGACATTAATAGGGTATGTGATCCCCCCTCCTCTGATGCAAAGTTTACACTTCTGACCATGCTTTCAATTCGGTGGTCAACCACCACAGAATTAAGCAATGGCCATTCTTCTTGTAGAGCAGTTTCCAGCTTACTAAGAGTGGCTGGAGGTGGGAAACGTGAAGATACAGCACGGCCGAGAGCATCCCAAATATTTTCAATGGGATTGGTCGGGAATATGCTGGCCACGCCATATGCGCAATCCCTTCACTCTCCAGGTAGCCATCGAAGATGTCAGTTCTTTGGGGACGTGCGTTATCGTCCATTAAAACAAAAGTAGGGCCAACTGCTGCAGCGTACAATCTCACAATGGATTCTAGGACTTCATCTCGATATCGGTCAGCGTCACAGAACCCGTTTAAAGATGTGCAGGTCAATGCGTTATCCAAATAAATCCATGCCCACACCATAATGCTTCCGCTCGGAATGCGTGATGTTCGGTGATGTTTTGGGCTGATTGCGTGTTCCTTGTTTACGCCATATCCTTATACGCTTGTTATCTGGTTCCAGAGCAAATCTTGACTCATCAGAACATAACATTGCCCCAGTCAGACACTGTCCAATTGCCATATTCCCGGCACCACTTTAATCGCGCCCCCCTTGATTGGACGGATAGAGGAACACAAACTCGATTGTGTACCCGGGCATACAGTCCATTCATATGTAATATTCGGTGAACATTAGCTGCAGATATAACCTTACCAATGGACGCTGTAACTATAGATATCACACGTGTGGAGGTCGCTTTTGCGATTCCGCTTGGTTACAATAGCAATAAATCGATCTTCCGTGGGGTTGTAACCCTTGGGCGACTACCTACGGGCCTTCGGGCAACTGTCTGTGTGGTTTGGAATTGTTCCCCTAAACGGAAATTACAGAATGATGAACACACCGAAGGAAAGAGCAACATCTATGATCGACTGTCCTGGTTCATTGCGCCCCACAGCCCACCAGCGCTCAGAATCTTCCATTCGTTTTCTGTAAGTCATAGAAACACGTATGACTTGAAAACAAATTGTACAAAAGTTTTAAACACCTTCTATCAGCACTTACAATCAACTTCTGTAACCCTTCATAAAGCTGGCTTCTTATAAGACTGCCCTTTTTGCATATTTCTTGACATGAAAGCAGGATTGTCTGTTACCTAACATATTTGCATACTTCCATCTACCTCTGCAGCGAATTGCATCCTCATCAATTCTGATTGGCTTCAGGAATTTAGCATTTTCCTCTCCTTGCTTAACTTTTGGAAGTATATATATATATCAAATATATAAAATTCTCGTGTCACAGTGTTTGTAACCAAACTCCTCCGAAACGGAGCGGCCGATTCTTATGAAATTTTGTGCGTATATTCAGTAGGTTTGAGAATAGGACGTAAACTATTTTTCATTCCGATATTGTAATTAGTTAAAAATGTATTAATTAAAAACCTTAAAACGCATAATTGTTTTAACCCTGCGCGTTATTTTTCCCGCCTGGCTTCGTGAATGAACAGAGGGTGAAATTTTTGGTATTCTCGACGTTATTTAAACAGCCATCCGATTTTTGTTTCTTAAATCAGACAAAAAATAATTACAGAATCGGAAAGATAATTTCTTTCGCCACGATACAGTAATAATGCTTTTTGCAAAATAATAATATTTTCTATTTTTTATGATTTTTTTAAAATCGAGTTAAGACCGATGCGTTTTTATGAAAATCTTTTTCAAAATCATTGCGGATGAATTTATTTTCGTGTTATTAAAACGATATTTTGTGTTAAATAAGTTCATTCGTTTTTCTTTTTGAATCAGTCATTTTAAAAAATAAAATGCTGAAAACTTTTTTTTCTATGATTTTTAAAAAAATACTCAACATTTTATCTCAACATTAAATAACTTCGTCATTTATTAAAATCATTGTACGAAACTTTTTTTTACTTTTGTAGAATAATGTTGTCCAACTTCTGTGTGAAGATTGAAATATTTTCTTAAAAATTACGGATTTAAAATTTTTTTTTTGTGATTTTCGTAAAATACCGTTTTTGCGAAAAGTAATTTAAACAATTTTTTTTTGTACATTTTTTATTTAAAAGTCCTTTGATCTTGCAATTAATGTGTGAAATTTCAAAACTTTACGTGAAAGTTAAGCCCTAAACAAATGAAAACTTTAAAAAAATTCTCAATTGCGTCGAGGTCATTCACTTTGCGTTAGCTTTCTGTTTGGAAGACGGGAAAGGTTGAGAGAGCTTTGAGTCTTTCACTGATGCAGAAAAAGGGGAATTCCTTCATAACATTGCTATTTGCGGCGGGACGCTCATTCATATAACGCATCACAACCGATAGTTTTTTTTATTCTTAAAGATTGATTTATTGAAGAACAGTGGAATATAAGAAAATATATGATGATAAATATAAGGAAATATTCTGAAATATATTTTTATCACATAGTAATATTTTCTTTTTGAATTTTATACTGTAAATGTGTAAATAAAGGCTTTTACTTTTTTTTGTAACTTTTTTTTTAATCTAACACTTAAAAACAACGCAATAAAGATATAAACAGTCGTTTCAATAGGTAATGGTAAGAATTTTTGCATTAATTATATTTGTGAAACATTTAATCGCGTTTTTTACTCCGTTATCATTATTTTAAATAAGTTTATTTGCAATACATTTAAATGTATTGTTTTAAGTAAATATTTTTTTAAAAATAAAGTAGCATTGTTTTCTGTAAATCATTAAACGAAATTTTTCAATCGTTATGTATGGATTTCTTATAATTATGATAAGTAAACCATCTAAACTAAAAAAGTTCATACTTTTGTCTTATAAAATCAGTGATTTAATAAATTTATAAATACCAAACATTATTTATTTCGTCACGATTCGAATTTTTTCCCCTTCAAAACAATAATACTTTGCCTGTTTTATGATTCCTTCTAAAATGAATAAATATCGATGCATTTAAATGAATATGATTTTTTAAAAGTTCATGATCATCTAAAATCAGTAATTTAAAAAATAAAATGCCAAAAAACTATTTTTTTTAAAGAATTTAAAAAAAAAACTCTTTTTACAAAATAATGATATTTTTGCATATTTTATGATTTTTTTCAAAAATGAATCAATATCGGTGTCGAACATTTAAAAAAAATCCATAATTTTACTTCAAAATTTAAAATAGTAGTGAAATTTCATAATTTGAAAATGTTAAACGAGAAAGCCATGACACGCACTCACGGGCCATGCACTCACATCGTACACGTCACACTCACACAAAAAATCTGTCATCAGAAAGAAAGGAGGAAATTAACATAGTGATTAAGTTATACCCTCGGTAAAAGCCCGTGCAACGCCGGGCCATGCAGCTAGTATATATATATATATATATATATATATATATATGTGTGTGTGTGTGTGTGTACAGTTTTCATATGTATAATCTATAAATTATTGATATCTAAGTCCTAGTAGGAGAGTTCGATTACATCGAAAAATACTCATTTAACTTTAACTTCTTGATTTAAAAGGATAGGGATTCTGAATAATAGTTTCTAAAATTGATATAGAATTATCTTTTACTCACCCGTAGAGTCCTATCAAAAAATGGGTTTCTGTGAAATTTATTTTTAGCGTATTATTACTCAGCAAAATAATCATGATTGCCAAATTTAAAGTTTAAACCTAATATTCAAAAACGGAATTTTTTTATCGCTAAGACTGTAACTTTCTTTGAGAGTTACCGGGTACGAAAATCTCTATTAGTGGATATCAATTAAAAAACAAGAACATGCAAGCCAAATTTCATATGTTCCTAGTAGCTTGTATGGTCCTCGATTTTTTTTTGAAAATATTCCGCAGTTATCATCCACTCCTGCTCCCTTAGGAGCAAATTTCCTTAAAATCCCTTAAGAGTGGATCTCTGTTCAACAAAAGAACTATGATTTACAAATTTTGAGTATGGAAGTCTAACAATTCGTAAAAAGGAATTTTTTTTCAAAAAATCCCCATGACATCTCGCACTCTTCCCCGCTCTTGGGAGTTGATTTTCGCAAAAATTTATGTTATAGGAACTCTATTCGAAGAAAGGTATATTTAAAAGTAGGAAGGTCTAACAGTTTAAAAATGGAAACACCGTAAAATATGGCTTATAACATGCACCTATACTTTAAAGCTGCATTTTTTAATTTTGAGGTACATTCGAGGTATAATGCGCATCTCTTTTTTAACACGCTTTTATAAGTTTCACTTGTATGTAACGGAATCTTAGAACTCGATTTTTACCCATTTTAAAAGGTCAGATTAATTCGAAATTTTGCACACTTGTCAAGGACCCGATGACAATACAATAATTTCAAAATTTTGTTCCATTGTACTTATCAGGATCGTCCGAAATAACGATAAACAGATTTGGCGACAATGCCGTATACCACTTCCAAATTTGGCGACTTATTGCATATACCATTTTCAGCTTTGGCGACTTATTGCTTATACCATTTTCAGATTTGGCAACTAATTCCAGATACTTTTCCAGATTTGTCGGCTAAAAGATTAAGGTTGTAACCCCAAATCAAATACACTTGTGGTATTTAAAAAATAATTATAGTTTAAAAAAAAACTAAAAAACACGCTTTTATATCGAATCGAACTAAAAAGTAAAAAAAAAAAAAAAATTCTTAAGGGGGTCACTTCACAAAAGTCGATCCAAAAATCGATTTTTCAATTTTGATTGAAAAATAAAATACACTCTTTCTCTTTCTACTGCAATTTAAATTTTTGTTCTAGTTGAATTAGAAGTATTTTTAATATTTTTTTAAAAATTTGTTTACATCCGTCAACCCAAAACCAGCTGATTGCCACGCCCCTTTCATTTCAAAACAAAAGACACTTGCTACTTTTCAGCCTCATCAAATATTTTAAATTGATTAAAAGGATTTATTTTGATCCGTAACTTGTTCAGGAAAGAAGTGAAGTGAATAATTGTAGCTGTTTGTTTACTTTCTGGAAACTCGCGTGTTGTTTTTTACCTCTTCAAATATTTACGAATTTCTGCTATTGGAAACATTGTTTCTATCAAAACCTTTTTTAACATGTTTATGTTTAATAATAAAACGTTTAATAATAAAGTTTGGAAACAAAGGTACAAAAACCCAAACTTTCCAGAAATTAAATGCGTCATAAGTCAGAATAATGAATTCAAATTATACATGAATAATTCAACTTTAAAAGCTAAGTTAGGTAAGTCAAATAAAGAGTATGTTTCCTTTTAGATTCATTTGAAAGTTTTTTTTTGAAATAATGAACATTCTACTGTTTTCTTGTGCTTTGAAACCACATTTATTATAAATAAAATGTAAAAAACAAGGTATTCACACATACATTTTGGTCACCAAATCCAAAGTTTGGTTCTAAAGTTGTTGACATGTTGTGATGTTATTCAAACATTTCTTAATACCAGGTTTACTAAAACAGTAGTTAATCAAAAAAGATACAAAATTATATGAAGTAAACACTGGGCTTTCATATGCTATTATTTTTATTGGAAAAGAGAAGCAACTGCGAAAATATTTTGTTGAGTTATGAATTGTCACGTCCACCAAAGTGGTTTTACGAGTTCATGCATGGCATTAAATAACACGACACAGAAAGTAGCCACAGTCTATGGTATTATATATATAACTGCTGTCGAAATGATATTTAATAATGCAAGTCCTATTGTACCGGTGTTTGTCTATGGCATTTGGCAAAAAAGGGGTCATGTTTCTCTGAATGGTATTACAGCAGTTAGTGTGAACACTGGGAAAGTTGTTGATGCCGAAAAACTATAGAGGAAATACTCAAGTAATTTTAACGACAATGTACATAACATTGAGTGTTCGGCAGATTACTTCGGAAGTAGTAGGGGGATGAAAGTTGAAGGTGCACTTTGTATTTTCCATTGCTCAGAGGCACGACACAATTTATGATACACAAATTACGATTTACTAATTGCGACAAAATATTTGGGTGATGAGGACTTTAAAGCATACAAAGCAGTTTTAGAATCTTAACCTTAGAAAGATGTCAACATTAAAACATTAGAATGTGTTGGTCATGTTGAGAAAAGGATGGAGACATGCCAGAGCATTAAAATCAAAATTTAAAGGCAAAAATCTTGTGGACAAAAAATCTCTAGGAGGTCGTTATAGATTAACAGATGCAGGAATAGACAAATTGTAAAGATACTATGTTTCGTGTGGCTATTTGAAGCAACTCAGAAAACTTGTCAGTCATGATGCAAACTATTTGGGCTATATTTTTTTCATAAACTCTCCACAGATTTGAAAATACGACACGGCTTATGCCCCATGGGAGGTGATTCGTGGTGTGAATATAATAGGTTCATACTGAAAGGTGACACATATAAGCTTAACACAACTCACCTATTGCAATTAGCAATTGCATTAAAAAGTATTTAGAGATTTCTATAGTCTTGAACTTTTATTTACGTGCTTTCACAGTAAAACTTAAAATTTCAATGAAACCTTAAATTGTATTTGATTTATAGTTCCCAAAACTGTATTTATACAATTAGGAACTTTAAAAACTATAGTATTTGAAGCTACATTTTTATATAATCAAGTTTCATTACCAAATTAAAAGTTTTAGATGTATTAAACATTCAAACCCTGGCTTTTACAAATGTCGAGCGTTGGAAGAAGTAGATCATGCGCATATTAAGAAAGCAAAATAGGCAGTTTTACAATGAACCAAAGAAGCTAGAACTAAAAACAAACAATTAAAATGTAGACAAGAAGATGATCTTGCATATGATACCAGAAATCCAAGTTGTGGTTCTGGTACGTATTAGTTAATAGTAAATTTTTACTTTAAATCACTTTTTCTCAAAAGTGTAAATTTCAACACAAAAGGAACATTTTTGAAAAATCTACTTAATTTATAGCTTTGAAACTTTGCACATATGTTAACACTATACAAATAAATATTTTAATGAGAGATTTTGTCAAAAAAATTATTCAAAAAAATTTTATGGATTAAAATGTACAAGAAAATTTTCATCGTTTTAATAATTTGACGTGTTACTCCACATATGAATTTTTTTAAAAAAAACTAATCAAAATTTTGAAAAATGCTCTCATTAAAATAATAAAAACAATACAATAAATCTACACAAAAAAATTCATGACTGTACAACTTGTCAATTTTTCAAAAATGTTCCTTAAATTTGGTCATTTTTAACATTACGGAGATAGGGAAAAGGCTGCGTGAAGTGATTCCCTTAATATAAGAAGAAAATGATTAACGAGAAAATTAATGTCATTTTGGTAAAAGCGTGGGGTTTCTGTATCAACTGTATAATTTCTTACTTCTAATCCGAAATGCTGAGTTAGTGTAAATATGTAGTACAAAGCACCCCACGCATGTACCACAATGACATTAATTTTCTCGTTGGTCATTTTATTCTTATATTAAGAATTGTTTTTTTTTACTTTTTAGTTCGATTCGATGTAGAAGAGTGTTTTTTAGTTTTTTTTTAAAACTATAATTTGTTTATGAAGAAACCTGAAATGCACGTGTGCGATGATCTTGTATTTTAAAGTCATTTATTCCACGTATTAGCCACCATTTTTGAAAAAAAAAAAACATTAAATTCATAAGGAATGTCAGTTCTTTTAAACAAACAGCATTTCAATGTATGTAGAAATCGAATTTTTTTTTTTATGTTCATCGTTTTTATTTTTAAAGCTTTTTTCTCAACGGGTGCATAACAAGCACCCGTAAATTTCGATTTGACAACAACTTTATATATAAAATAATTTATATAAAAATGCGATTTAACCAGTTTTGTGGCTAACTAACCTTCTCTCTTTCTGCTTAAAATACTGCGCGAAATTCTATTGAAAATAATGGATGGAATTTAAAATTCATTACAAGAGAAAAAGGTAACTTATTTAAAGCAATAAAAAAGCTTACCCCCGCGCTGAATCTGCTTACAGTAAACACGTTATTGCCACATTCTGGATCCAAATACAAAATCAAAACTTACTTGAAAACGCTTTTTCTGGACTGCCAGGAAATGTGACATTTCCCAAAGAATTCGCCGAAAATTGAACAAAAATTAAAGCTATCGCTGTTGCAAAATACATGATAGGAAATAACTGATGTGTCTTATTGAATAGTTGTGAAATTTACATCAAATTAAAATCATATTAAACAGCTGAAACTGGGATTTCAATGCATTTAAAATATATTCCTATGTTATTTGAATGGATGTTTTTATCTGCACGTAATTAGAAATAAACCAATAAATTTTAAATGTCTATCTAGAGAGCGCTTAAATAATAGGGAATTTAATTACATTTTCTCTAGAATTGGATTAAGTTTTAATTATCAAAAACTGTTAAACAAATAACATAACACTCGGTTAATATTTTTAAATATTTTTTTATGAAAAACTTGACTGTTTAACTATACTAATATATATTTTATTATTTTTATATTTTTTTCAAGACAAAATTTATTCAAAAGTCTGCATGTTACAATTGCGCTCTTCCTTGTATGCGTTTTAGTGCAACGAAATGAAAAAATAAAAATTAAAGCATAGAAAGATGTATTTGTCATACATATGTTAAGTGATGATTTTATGCATAAATGTGTGTGTGAAAAACTAAATTCATAACCTATCGTGATATATTATTATCAGGTTTGCAAACCAATCTATTTTAAAGAAATCTATGGAAAAATAAATAAATGGTGAATTTATCTCAGAATATATTTTGATTGTATAAGAGATTCCTATATATGGTGAACCACAATAAATACTAGTTTTTTTATTTATATTAAAGAAATTATGAATTTATATATCTATTAGGAAATATTTACCTAAATACACTATGCCACGTTGAAAAGAAAACACGTGAATTACCAAATTATAAATTTAAAAAAATACTGTTAATACATTCATTCACAGACCATTTCATAAACTCACTTTTTAACAACTAAAATGTAAGGGTTTGTTACAAATCATGTTTTAAATTATTTTCTACTCTAGATCTTTTAAATTGTTTAATGCCAAAGTTATACCCGTAATCATTGACCTAAAAAAATAAAGGCATATCATCCAAATTAAGCAGATGAAGAAATAATATTTTCTTAAATGTCTGTGCTCTTTTGAAATAATCTAATTGCAATGCAATAATTTATCTCCCTCTCAAGTTCATTTTTCTACTTCTTTATATCCATCCTCTAACTCCTTAAATATTCTTTAAATAAAGAATGAAAAACTCACGATAAGTAATAAGTTTAATGGTTTTTTTTAGAAATGAATCAGGTACTGACTATTGTACCAAATTTGAATATTTCTGTTAAAATCCACATGTTGTTTCTGTTAAACATGGAAACGATAGGATATGATACATATTTGGGTCTAAATAAATGTTTGATAGACTACAAAAACTCTTAACAAAAATGAGTAAAGGTCTCTAGGTGAATCCGAATGAAGAACGATGTAAAGCAGAAACTTCATACATTAAGCTCTTGATGAACAAATAGAGTTTAATTTTTGCCTCCAATAAAATACCATTTAGTTTGACTCAACCGAGGAGTTACGTATATATCGAACTCCGTTTTCAATGGGTTTCTTTCTATTTATCTAGTATGCTATTGTGGTTATATTAGAGGTACAATAAAAATGAAATGGGAGGACCTTGAACATTCAAAACAATTTTGATTTTGATGTTCACTGGAGACGAATCTCGAACGTCTCGAAGATCACAAAATCTACAATAGTTCATAAAAAAAATGATGACCCCCAACCTTCCTTATACAGAAAAAGCTTAAGTGAATCGTAGTCAATAGCATATATAAAAAATAGAATACTAGCTAAACCATCGACTTCGTCGTTTGGTCGTAAATCAAAATAATGAATCTTATCTGTTGTTTTAAATCAACATTTAAATCAGTTAGTAATTTTGTTAAAGAAACATACATTTGCATTATAAGTAGACACATCATGAAACTGTAATAAATTTATTTCTTTAAACAGAGTATATGAATTTACAAAATTTATTCATTTTTAAAGGTAAAGTTTTCATCTACTTGCTTAAAAGTTCAGGCATCTTGCTGAGATGTTTCTGATCGCCAGGCTTCTCCATACTTCTGCGCCAATTTCACTCCCTTTCAGCAGTTAATTGAGTTAATGAAGCTGCAAAGGTAAGAAGCCCTAATTTTGTAGCCGCGATTTTGGTCTCTTCATTGGTGGCGAAGTATTTGTACGATTTGGCGTAGGCTTTAGCGAGCATGTCGGCGTTTCTTTCATTCAAGATTCCTTCAGAGGCCAGATAATTCGCCATGCTGCTCCCGTAAACTCTGATGAATGTCTCCCAAGGTAAGGTTGACAAGTTTTTAGGAATGTGTTTCGTTGTTAATGCTGCATAGTTTTCTGCATTAGTTGCACCCCAGCTTGATAATGTGGACACTGCACCCCTGTAAAATGATTTTACACATGTTATATATATTGTCAAAAAAATATAAGCACCCAGAAGAAATCAAGCTGCTATCATGAAATTTGGAAAACATGTAGCATTGTAAGAGGTATGCAAATGATTAAAATTTTGACGCGACTGAGGCAAGGGTAAGCTTGTTATGCTCATATGAGATCGCAGCTGAGAGAATTTAAAAGTATGATTGCTCGTGCCATATAGTAATTCAAACAAATCTGTCGACTTATATGTAAGGTATTGGAACTAGAGATGCCTAAAAGACGTAATTGGCGACAGTACAAACAATTTTCGGACTTTGAGTGCAGGCACGCATAGCAGGCCTCAGAGAAGTAGGTTAGTCAAACTGGTATATCGGACTTCATCTTGATCGCAGCGATACAGTAGTTGCTTAGTGTTGTCAACAATGGGACAGGAAAGGGATAGTCTACCATCGCAGATATTCAGGGCATCCCAGGAACACAAATGCGTGCGATGATAGCGCAGTCTAAGAGCGGCCACGTCCTCCCCAACAGCGTCACTAGAATCAGTTCGATGCCATTTACCTCCTTCCAGACATCCGGTGGTATCAAGGGAAACCATTTGGAGTAGACTGGCTGCAGGTATAAGGAGCCGTCTATCATTAAGACGCCTACCACTCATTCAACTTCATAAGCAGTGTTGATTGTATTTTTGCCGACCTCGTGCAAGCTGAACTAAAGGAGGTGTGTGGTCTTTAGCGAGGAATCTCGATACAGTCTTAGTACCGATGATCAAGGTATACGCATGTAGAGGCAGTCAGCTCTCCAGTCTGAACCAGCATTTGTTGTCGAGAGGCATACTTTAAAAACACAAGGTGTGGGGAGTGATTTGTTGGGACACGAGAATTCTTGACTCCTTCTTATGAATTTAAATTCATTTGCTTTCTCCTCATTCACTACATACATGTTACGTTTCATGATAGTAGCTCGTTTCCTTCTGGAGGCATATACGTTTATATATATATATATATATATATATATATACACTCAAGAGCCAAAACATTATGACCACGAGTTGGCCCACCTATGGCGCGCAAAACAGCTTCAAACCCCCTTGGCATAGATATCACAAGTCCTTAGTAGATGGCCGGAGACAGATTGTACCAGATGTTTAAGCAATGGTCAAGTAAAACCGAAATATTGAACTCTGAGCTGCCATCCCATGACATTCCAAATGTGTTCTATCGGATTGGGATCCGGTGAGTTATTCGGCCAGGACATTAACTGGAATTCAGCATTATGTTCCTGGAACCCCTCCAACACAATTTTAGCCTTGCGACACGGGGCGTTGTCCTGTTGGAACATTCCATTTCCAGCTGGAAAAACAGGGGCAACTGGTCCGCATTGATGTTCAGATACCCTGTAGCATTCATGGTCGTCTGCTCTACCACAACCACGGGTCCCAGAGACGCCCAAGGAAACGTCCCCCAAAACATAATACCGCCGCTACCGGCCTGTGTATGAACTACTGTACATTAAGGGAGCAACTGTTCGCCTGGAAAACGGCGTATCCTGACACGGCCATCGGCGTGATGAATGACAAACCGTGATTCATCTGACCAGGCAACTCCCTCCAACTGATCCAGGGACCAGCCGCGATGTTCCTGGGCCCAGCGCAGGCGCAGTTGGCGATGACGCTTGGTCAGCAAAGGCACACGAGTGGGACGTTTGCTGCGTAGCCCCATATCCAACAGTGAGGATGAATGAATGAACAGTGTGCTCCGATACTATTCTACTTGGTCCTGCATTGTATTGGGCTGTCAGCTGAGCCACTGTCTGACTCCGGTTTTGCTTCCCCATGCGAGACAGTCTCCGACGAACTTTTACTTTGATAGCGTGTGGATGCCCAACACCATGTCGTCTACTGTTGTTTTCATAGTCATTCATCTACTTTACGTAAGTACTAACAACTGTAGATCGCGAACACCCCTCGAGTCCTGCAGTTTCGGAAATACTTGTTCCAAGCCTTCGAGCCATTACAATCTGCCCTCTATCAAAGTCGCTTAGATCCGCAGCCTTTCCCATCACACACAGAAGTAAGTGAAAGAATGATTCTTCAGACTCTCCAGCAGCAGTTAAATACCACTTCCACCTGATCACGTGCCTTCCACGTCATCCATTCGAGTTCATAGCAAAATGTAGGCGTGTTTATAATGTTTTAGCTCTTGAGTGTATATATAGTATATATAATATATATATATAGTACATATAGTATATTTATATATAGTATAATTAAATGAAAAAATAACAAGTCAAAATTGTACAACCATCAAAGCTAAAAGATAGAAACCAGATTCTAAGAAACATATAATTAAAATAAATGGTAGGAATGAATATTGTACTAGATTTAAAAAAAAAAGCGTATGTATTACAGGAAACAGAGTTATAACTTTAAAGTGGAAGAAACCAAAAGAGTCTGTGGATTAAAATGGAGACCTGTTATGATTTCTAAAGCTGTTGCTGAATTAGGACCGGCAAAATTAGGGTTAAGTATACTTTAAGGATCCACCTTCCCCGTACAGCAGAAATTTTTGACATAATAGAAAAAACAGAGCCATGTTGGAAAGTTAGGCCTAAAACTATATATATATATATATATACAAGTATATAATGAGGGACGAATTAAATATATTACATAACAGAAAAATGCGGTATTCTGAAAATGATAATCAAGAACAACTAACCAATATATACTGCTGGCTTTTCGGATTGCAACGAAAGCAAATACAAAAGAGATATTTACTGTACGTAAACAATATGGCATAAGAATACGATGATTAAATTTGTAAGCAGTTTGGAGGGTTACAGGAGTGCGAAATTAGTAGAAACAACTGCCACCACTGGCAGCTAAAAAAACTTTCATCAAGTTAGGCATGTTGTAGAAATGGTCTTGGACGAATGAAACGAGCAAATAATTCCACGATGCTTCATGTCTATGTCACACTGTGACACACTATGTCAGAAGTTGCGGGCCATTTTCTCAGCAACCTGTAACTAAATGCTTGCAATAGTTTACAGATCTGAAGATTGTGACGGCCAGGGTGATAATCGAATAACCTGTGCAATGAGAAACATTTGAACACGAAATGCAACATATGGTCTAGCTTGACATTGTTCTAATATGGTGTTTGGTAATCCTCGGAGATAGGACATAGACACTGGACGCAAGATACCAGAAATATACCAATCTCTATTCGATTTAGCATCTACCCGAACTAGGAGTATGTATGTCGTATACCAAATAGCTACCCAGACCATCACATCAGATGCAGGGCCCCTATTCTGGTATCGAATTCAAGTATGCGACGAGTGGTCTCCTCGGATAGAGTCGCCATCTCTTCCGATCCAGGGGTCTCAGGGGTGTTTATTTTGTCTGAAAAGCTGAAAATATAAACACCTTTCGATTGAATATACTTCTTTGAAGTTAAAAATAAATAATTCGGTTCTTTTACACATTATTCTTAAAAGAATTAAGTTTCAAAAAAGGGTGAAAAGCTTAAGATATAATCATAATATAAAAATTATAAACATAAGAAAAGAAGAAATATTTCTGTAAGAAAACATCAATTAAGTTTTACGTTGCACATGATATTTTCTCAAATAGTAGCTAAAATTACTAGTAATATAGGTTGACTTATAAAGGTAAATATATATTTATTACAATTTATGAAAATATAATAATATTTTTTTGAAAAAATAATAAAAATGGCATTTTTAAAATTTTAATATTTTTCAAATTTTTGTTAAATAAAATAGATATACTATACTAAAACCAGGGAGGGTTTAAATAATATGACACATTTCATAATTCTATAAGGTTTTATACATCAAAAGCTTCTACTTAAGAAAATATCAAGCCGAAGGTAAAATTTACTTAACATTTCTTACAGAAATGCTTCTTATATTTCTGTGCTAGAATTTTGAAAAGTATCATTATACTTTAAAAATTTTACTCTTTTTAGAAACCTCATTTCTTTTTAAATAGCATGTAAAAGAACGGAATTAATTAATTTTAATTTCAAAGATTTATATCTAGTCGAAAGTTGTTTATATTTCAGTTCTCAAGATAAAATTGATTCGCTTGAGACCCAAATTTTTACCTTAAAAATAGCTTTTCGAATAAGAAATCCACTACACAACTTTTCTTTGAAACAGTGCTTCAGTATTTCCTTCCTGCACGGTTTAAATGCACTAAAATAGTACTCATTTGCAAATCCTACCCTCTTCCTCCTTTTTATATGATCTTTTTTTTTTATATTTCCTGTGACTTTTATCAGATCATCCCTTCCGAGTTTTGTAATTTAAAAAGTTGGCAGTGTATATACAGGATTTGATTTGACATTCTTCATAGCCACCTGAAAAGCTCAATTTAACAGCTGTAAGAGCAGAAAATTCTCTTGGTGTGGCAACTAATGATGGCTTCGCACTCGGTGACCTTGATGGCAACTAATGATTAGGAACAGAAATAACTCGAATAAACAGAGTTATTGACAATTCACCTAGAATGATGATGTAAATCTGCGCCAGAAGGTGTGATAACACATTTAATTATTTTTAACGTATTAAGTTTTTGTTTTCTTTTTTATCATACTTTTATCGTCATTGAACACCTTTATAAAATCTCCTATCAGCAAATTATGGAACTAAACTTTTTTCACGGTATCTTACTTTTGATATCATCATTAGACATTTACGCTTTAAACGACTGGGATGAAAAGGATTTTTTATCTGGACCAATCGTTTATTGTTTGCATAACCGCTTCCTAGAGAAAAAAAATTAATTTTTTTGTAGTGTTTCTGGGAGATAAATAGTGACGTTTGTTTTTCAGCCGTCATTGTAATTGATATGCATTCAGAGTCAATTTGAGTGTCGTTGGAATATTTTCCGCTGACGTAATGTGCAGTCTCTAGTTGAGATGGAGAGTCAATTCGACGCATACAGCAATGCCGATTGAGCCTCTAGTCATTAATTATTGGGAATGTCTTATAGTCTACGCAGAACACATAAACAACCAGTAGTGTTAGGCTGTGCTGCCATCTAATATTCATTCCTGGGTCACCACTTCGGTGATAAAATGTTGATCTCAGAATGAGTGTTTGTATGCGAACCACCAACCTGTCGGTCCACCTCTACACCGTACATGCATAGACGACTGGGGCGAAAAGGAATATCTATCCAAGCCAGTCATTAAATTTATTAAACATTAAAATAAACTTTGAGCTATAATGCTACAGATGTTTAAAAATAAATGCAATATATTCATGCAATATATATTATATGCCCTCCCGAATGAGGGAGAAAGAACAGAACTTCTTGGCGAGGGTAATGAAGAGACCCCACCAAGCGCCTGATTGGTCAAATTAAATAGCGCGCGCTTCCCCAACTTCCTGTTACACATTTCCGTCCCTTTTCACGAAATCACTCCTACAAATTTCCAGCAACCGAGAGGAAAGATGTTACACATCAAAAAGTAAATTTAAGCAAATAGTATTAATTTTTATGTTTTAAATTTTTTTGTGATTATATAACATAAAGTTCCTATTTAAGAAACTGATTTCAGATGTGTTGAGGATAATGACTTTATATTTAGGGTTAACATATGATTTTGTTTTTATGTAAATAGATGGCAATTACATTTTTGGTAATCATAGCATTCTTTTTCATTATGTTACCTAACTCTAGCTCTTGTCACCAAGTGTGCAAGCTGTACTTTATCTCTAATGCGTAAATGATAAACTTAAGTTTACATGTATGATTTATTAAATATTGAAAATTTGTGAAAATTTTATTCTTTACTTAATAATATTTTATTTCAAAATGTATTTAGGGGGTGGGGGAGTAATATTTTGTAGGATGTTTGAAATTGCTTCAGAAATGAATTTTAAAAGAATTGACTTCATTTGGGGAGAGGTAAAATTCCATATTTTTAAGAATGCTAAAATAGAATAAAACACCAATACTGTCGATAACTAAATTTTTTAAAAAGATTCCATTTTATTACTTTAATGATCCAAAATTTGGTTATATGTTAGATAAAACAAAGAAAATGTAAATGATATAATAAAATTTTTAATTGATTAATGTATTAATGAACCGGGTAAAACCATTTTTAAATTTATAATTAAAGGAATAGTAGTTATATGCTGCAGTTCATTTGAAAGACCTTTTTAAAACATTATATGTTATTTGTAAAAGTAATTGCATTTTAATATAATTACATATTTTTATAATTTGTTACTTCTTTTCAGACTATAATTAGACTTGAATCTGACAGGGAAGAAATAAAACCGTTCTTATATATATATATTTTTTGTTTCATGTATTTCAATTTGAAAATAAATGAATAAGTATATACATTTGCGAAATGAAGAGCATGAAACCTTAATCGCCTTAAACAGCAAAAACTACATCTATTTTCGACAACAACTGATGGAAGAAAGGTTGATTCGTGTTGACTTGCTTGGTGGGGTGAAGGCGAATCTTGGTCAGTCAGAATCACTGTGATCTTGATTAATCGCGACAGACTGGGATTCATTTAGTGTGTGAAGGGAGCCCAAGGTAAAATACCTCATTCTTGACTTTTCAGTTTCCTTTCATGAACAAATACTATTGCTGAATGTATACATTTTTTACTCACTTGTAAATATTCTCTGCTACCTGCTGTCCTGACAACTGACGAAAATCGAAAATCTCAGCTAAAGTGTTTGAAGACTTCACAGCTTCTAAAAAACTGGTGACGAAGGAGTTCGTTGCGGATCCAGTCGTCCCGCTGCTTGGATTCACTATGTCTGTAGATAAAACAACTATAAATTTAATATAGTATACACTATATTAAGCTATTATAATTACTATGTATACACATATTCTACTTTAATAAATCACAACCACAATTTAGAGGTTATCTTAAAAACTTTTATTCCTTTAAACGAATTAGTAGGATTGTTTCAAATTAAACAAAGTACGGTGACAATTACAGTGTAAGAAATAGCTACGTTGATAAAAAAAAATAATATTAATAACGAAACTGTCTGAAAAAGATAAAATAAATCGAGTATAAAGTATCATATAATATTGTTAGACATTTGGAAAAGATTCATGCAGACATTTATTTTAGGATCCGAATTCTTAAGGTGTCCTTAAGTTTTTCCAATCCTGCGCCATGATCTCAAGTAAACAAACGGATTCGAACCCGATCTTTTTGCGAGTTTCATGATTTGTGGATGGCAACAACTGCAATGCAAATTTAACTGTTTTTATACTTGGCTCGTGTAAGTATTAAGGAGACCGAAGTTGGTTGAGATATGATCGTGGGTTTCAGACGGAATGTGAGAAGTGGTTTAAGCTCTTCGACTGAAAACATGTTAGACGTATGCAACTGGTTTGTTGCTTCGCTTTTTTAAGATGTTCGATCTATTAGATGTTAGACAGTAGAAGGAAAGGTTCGAATCGGTTGACTAAGGTCTGGTAATGTTATTTTTCTGGGAACTATGTTTTGAACATTCAAAGTATTATTTGGATTGCTCCAGTAACGAGAACATTGACTTTATACTTATTTAAACAGTAAAAGATATATTTAATGAAAATGCTTTCATATTTATGCCTCCTCGACATTAAATTTCTCTGTAAAACTTTGTTAAAGTTTAGGTTATTTTACCCTGAAGAATATAACAAATATTTAGAATTTATGGGGGGAAAGTGATGTAAATTAAGTGGAATCATTTTAATATACTTTATTTACTTAATTTATTTTCGTAAAAATATGAATTTCGAATCTGTTTCATATTCATCCCATAGAAGTTAACTCAGTTCTATTATTGTAACATAAAATGGAAATAAACGCGATACAAGTGACATTTTTTCTCTTTTCATTTTTATAGGACTACATTACATGATAAAGAAAACAGCTAAACAAAAAGCACAATGCATCAATTGTTTCTTTACATTAGTTTCATTTATGTTTATTATATTATTTTCAAAACTTTCACGCATTTTTGTTATAGCTATTACACTCCTTCTAAATAATAGATGCAAAAGAGAAATTATAACTTTTATATGCATGTGTGCATACTTATTCTTTTTTTGCCAATAAATGATTTTTCACATGCTTTTCCATGTATTTAATTTGCTTAAGAAATGACAGAAGAAATAACATAATTTCTTGAAGAAAATCTTAAATTTATACAGTTAAGAAATGTTCAATGATATTTTATGGGTTAAAATGTCCGATTTAATAATTTTGACCGTATTTTGTACAAATGAAGTTAAAAGTATTTAGAGGCACACACATCCAATTTAACTACAAAAACCACTGTGATATAGGGAAATTTGTATGCTCTTATTTTATGATCTGAAATATATATTTGAAGTAACAATCTGTAATTTTCCTTTTTATGCACATTTCATCATTCAAATAATAATTGTAATTTAACTGAGGAAAATATACAATGTGTAGTTAATACACTTACATGTATGAACGAAAAATTATTTTTCCCTACAAAATTTTGAAGAGTTGTGATCAACCGTGTGGATTTGTATCTGCAATATAAATAAATATACAGACATTCAAATTTATGCAATTTAATCATATAAGTAGTAATATAATTATGCTGAAAGTTATAAGGACGTACTGAATTAACTTTTAAAATGAACATCTGGTATATACACTGCTGGCCACCGTAAATGCAACACCAAGAAAGACAAGAGATAGCACAACAAAATTTATTTTGTAGATAACATGTTGACCAAGTATCAAATGATTAAATTTATAGACTTCTGCGAAGTGTGGTTCCTGCCAGAATCAGTAGCCAGAGTAGCCACCATTGTTGGAGATCACCGCTGCCACACGCCTCGGCATTGATTCAAAGAGACATTGGATGTGTTCTTGGGGTACAACAGACCAAGAAGCTTCCACACGTTGCCAAAGTTGATCTGGTGTGGCAGCTGGGGGTGTAATCTGGGTCAATCGTTGAGCAACCATGGACCACATGTTTTCTTTCTGCAAAAGATCCGGAGAGCGAGCCGGCCAGGAAAGCAATTCAATCTGGTGATTGACGAAGAGACTTTGGACAATGCGTGCCACGTGTGGTCGCGCATTATCCTGTTGAAATATGGCTGCGGGCAAGACCTGAATGTAAGGAAGGACAACTGGCTCCAACACCTCGGAGATGTAGCACTGGCCGTTTAAAGTACTGGAACTGCGTACTAGAGGAGTGCGAGTGTGATATCCAATACCGTCCCATAGCATAATACCCGGTGCAGGACCAGTGTGGTGGTGCATAGCGCAGCTGTTCAGCATCCTCTCCACGGTGTCTCCAGACTCGAATCCACCATCGTGGTGTTGCAGGCATATACGTGACTCGTCAGTAAAGACAACTTCATTCCATTCTGCCGCCCACATCCTTCTTTCATCACACCATTGGCGGCGGAGACGTCTGTGGTTCTGCGTCAAGGGTAGACCAAGCAATGGACGTCTTGCGGACAAACCGCTCTGCTGTAAAAGGCGTCGAATGGTATGCGCAGACACTGAATGATGCGTTACAAACTCAATGTGCTGTGCTATGGTTCGTGATGTGACTGAGCGATCCGTCACTGCCATGCGCACAATTTGCCTGTCCTCACGTGAAGTGGTGCACTGAGGTGGATGCGATCGACCCCGTCGGTCCGTCGTACCCTCCTGCATCCAACGGTCACATATACGCATTACAGTTGTTTGGTTTCGTCCAACACGCGACTACCGATTTTCCTGAAAGATAATACACAATCTCGGTAGGCCACTATCCTTCCTCTGTCGAACTCGGATACTTGATCAAAAGCTGATCGCTGTTTTCTACGAGACATAACTGATCGTCTTTTGAAAAAACAAGAAAAACACAATTGCCGAACTTGAAATTGTCGAAATCTCCAAGCTTTAAATAGCGCTTTGAGGTGGCGTCACAGGCGTGCGTGATGTGGTGTATGCGCTGAAATTCTAATCATTTGCATATCTCACTTCCGCTAATGCATGTTAAATTTTATGTTATTTGCGTGCTTCCTTCAGAGTGTTGCATTTACGGTGACCAGCAGTGTAATATAGCTGTTAAGTGATTATAGCACTTATTGGTTCTCTACTCAATAACAGAAACTATTTTGTCAAAGCTCAATTCCGTTTGTCTAATAGTTCAAAAATGGAATTTTTTTATATCTGTAATGTCATCGTATTTCCGAGCAAGCTCCATTGGGTGCCGATTTATGACAAATCCGTTCTGAGAGAATATCTACTAAATAAAAGAATCATGCTTATTGGGTATTAAAATAAGTTAACATTTAAAATAACAACGCCATTTTTACTTTTATTATTTTTTAGACATAGTCAGGAACTATCGCCAATTACGACAAGACAGATATACTTTTAAGGATCACTATAACAAAATTTTTTTTCAAAAATATGCTTGATGACGTCACTTTTTGGGATTCAAAAAGCGTGCGGAATTCAGACGAGTAACACCGAGTTCCATGTTTAAGACAAAATATCTCAAAAAAAGGATTTTTTCTTCTGTAACTCCCCTCGTAAAACCCATTCTCAGTAGATATCTGCTTAGTAAAAGATACATGTTTGCCAAATTTGAAATCGGTGCATCTTATAGTTCCGGAGCTCTCGTAATGGTTAAGCAAGCGAGAGATGTTCGCTTTTTTTCTTTATCCTAACTACCTATATATATATAACTGATATTCAGATAAAATGGGAACAAAATAAATTATAGTTTGAAAAAAAAAACTAAAAAACACGCTTTTATACTGAATCGAACTAAAAAGTTAAAAAATAATTCTTAATAAAGAATAAAATGATTTACGAGAAAATGAATGTCATTGGGGTAAAAGCGTGGGGTGCTTTGTACTACATTTTTACACTAATTCAGATTTTCGGAATAGAAGTTAGAAATTATAACAATTGATACATTTATAGAACACCCCACGCTTTTACCCCAATGACATTCATTTTCTCGTAAATCATTTTATTCTTTATTAAGAATTATTTTTTAACTTTTTAGTTCGATTCAGTATAAAAGCGTGTGTTTTTTAGTTTTTTTTCAAACTATAATTTATTTTTCATTTTTTTAGTTCGAACTACAATAAAAGCGTGTTTATTAAACTATCATTTATTCATTGTTGAATTTATCCTTGAGTTTGATATTTGAAGCTGGAATTACGTGACTGTGGAATTAGTCTTGCTCTTCAATGGAACAATTATTAATGGGTCTGAAGTGTATTTATTCTCTCCGTTTCGAGGCCTCGGATGAGTCCCGTATCGTTATATTAGATTCCGTCTCTTCTGAACAGGTGAAACAAATACAAGTGTGTTAAGAAGGAAAAATTCGAATAAAAAAAATTTTAATGTACCATGTTTTTATAACAGACTAAAAATTATAAAATTCCTCCTTTTCGTTTTTGTTTTTTTTTCCATTTTCATGCACTGTCATCCACTTCTGACTATGGTCCAAATTTCAAGTCTCTACTCCTCGGAAAGTCACACAGTTTAAAATCAATTACAAAATCCACCCGGACAGACATTAAAGAAAGCGAGTTAATAAAAGCATGATAATATTAAGTGTCAATCCTGTTATCCCCTTTTAAACGTATTGTTTTAATGTTAATTTGTATCATCACTTCTAAACGTATTGCTTTATAAAAATAAAATAAAAATATTTAGTAAATGGAACGTAAATTATTTTTTTCACATGCACGAGGCTTTTTTTTAATTTTCATTTTCAGAAAAATGTTTATATTATGGTAAAAAATTGCTAACACACACACCCTCCACTTTCTCAGATACAGAACACTTTTTTTGTGTGTTTGTTTCATTTCTATTAACCGCAAGTGTTTTTTATTCCTGCATATAATTATCTTTAAATTCAAAACACTCGCTTCAGGGTTAGACCTTATTCTTTTAGTCGCTAAATCTGAAATTAGTCGCCAAATCTGGAAATGATGTATGAAATTAGTCGCCATATCTGAGAATGGTATACGGAACTAGTCGCCAAATTTAAAAATGATATATGCAATAAGTTACCAAATCTGGAAGGGGTATATGGAATTGTCGCCAAATCTAATTATCCTTATTCCTAACAATCCTGAAAAGAACAATGGAACATAATTATGAAATTATTGTATTGTCATCGGTCCTTGACAAGTGTGCGAAATTTCGAATGAATTCGATTTTTTTAAGTGGGTAAAAATCGAGTTCTAAGATTCCGTTACATGCAAGTGAAACTTATAAAAGCGTGTTAAAAATGGTTTCGGCGAGTGCAAGAAAAGAAATAAGGAAAACTAGGGATAAAAGTGTTATACAGCTTTTACAAAAACAAATGTGTTCTCCTAATGATCCAAAATTTGTAGTCAACTCAATCAACAAGCGGACGAGGTAACAAGGTAAAGGTAAAGGTAAAGGGTACAATTGAAGATCACGCTTCAGCTGCTCTACTTTCCTGTTTTTCAAGTATTATGGAATTTGATTTCAAATGCAATTCAAAATTAGGAGCTCTGTCTTAAGGAAGAACACAATTATTTTAAGTATTCCTAAAATTTAGATTGACTTACTTTCAGATGCTATAGCTGTTGTTGAATCAACAGAGGTATAAAGAATGACCAGCAGAACGCACGCAATGAAGCACATGATTCTTGCATTGGAATAGTTCAATAATAAAACAATCATAACGTGCCCGTCGATTCTTTTAAGTACGAAAACCACAGTTTATTACTCAAGACCTTATTTAAATAAAGATGGCTGTTTAATGATCGTTGTGATTAAATGATAGATTGTATTGAAGTTCTCACTTTACAAATGGCAAAAATAACGTGCTTGTAAGTATATGGTTATGGAAAAGGGTTACTAGTTCATACCATTTTAAATAATACTTCTTTAAAA